>PVJI01002221.1:0-151606 GCA_004026765.1 Micronycteris hirsuta | reverse complement strand
TGATATGAAAATTATAAGCATGATGCCCATAATGAAGCTACATAATGAAGTAGATGAAATGAATTAAGAAGAAAAACCTGCATTGTGTAATGTTAAATTGAGCCAAGCTCACAGAGTAAGAAAAGCTTGGAATGGGATTATGGTCTCTTAGAAGAAAGTTTTTATAACTTTCCTCATTCCTTCTTTTTTTTTTTTTTTTAAGATTTTATTTATTTATTTTTAGAGAGAGGAGAAGGGAGGGAGACAGAGAAGGAGAGAAACAGCAATGTATGGTTGCCTCTCACATGGCCCTCACTGGGGACCTGGCCCGCAACCCAGGCATGTGCCCTGACTGGGAATCGAACTGGGACCGTCTGGTTCCCAGCCCGTGCTCAATCCACTGAGCTACACCAGCCAGGGCTCCTCATTCCTTCTTTTGCTCAATTTAAACACATGACAAATACTGGTATAGGTTGAATGGTGGCCCCCAAAAGATACGCCCACTTCCTAACCCCTGGAAGCTCCCTAATCCCTGGTGGCCATATTGGAAAAGGCGTCTTTGCAGATGTAACTACATTAAAGATCTTGAAAATAGGAATATTCTGGATTGATCTGGGTGGGCCCTAAATCCAATGACAAGTGTCCTTATAAAAGACAAAAAGGAGAAGGCCATATCAAGACGGAGACAGAGACTGGAGTGATGTGGCCACAATGCAAGGAACTCCTGGAGCCACCAGGAGCCAGAAGAGGCAGGGAGGTCCTTTTTAAGACACAACCTCAGAGGTCTGGGGCTCTGCCCACACCTGGTCTCAGACTTCCATCTCCCAGAACTGTGAGAAAATGTACATTTGTTATTTGAAGTCACCGAGTTTGTGGTGACCTGTTACAGCAAGCCTAGGAAATAACAGAAGAATTCACCCTGTCATTGCCACCCAGCCAAACTCCTGTAACATCTTCACCGTGTGTACTGAGATGTCCCCTGGAACTCATGAGAGGCCAAGTTACAGAAGCCTTCTGATAAAAAGTGAGCAGTGCCTTCTTAGACACACCCTTGGTGCAAAGATGGTTTTGTGCAAAAAAGATATATTTTTCACAAGTAGGAGAGCCCTGAAAGGAAGATGAAGAGAACATCTTTTGTCCACAGGACACAGTGAGGAGATAACCTCACTCACCACGATGCAGCTTTTATTGATGAAGTCATTGAGATGATGTTGCTGATCCCAAAGACTTTTTGCTTTTAAACTCACTGTATAATTTAAGCCAAAAAATGGGAGAGAATGTGTAATTTAAAACAAAATGAAGATGTAGAATGGAAATAAAATCTCTTCTATTAAAAAACTCAGTACTTATGATGGGGTTAGTAAATGGGGGCACTGCCCTAGATTTTGAAGTTGACACAGAAATTATTACAGTCAATATTCACAAAATTTAATTAAGTCAGGTGGTACAGCACATTAGAATCATTTTAAAGTTTTATATTCAGGTTAAATCTAGTATTTTCAAAATTCTCACTGGCACTCAAGTAATATGGCAGTATTTCAGTAAAATAATTCTTTGCTTATTTTTCTCCCACAACAACAAGATAAAAATTCTATATTATCTAAAAAAAGTAAGTATTCAGTGAATGGCTTCTGGAATGTTATAAGCAACTGCTACTCTGTGTCCTCAGAATCGAATACTTGGGTACTACTATAGTTTGAATATTTGGGTCCCCCTAGAATTCATGTTTAAATCCCAGTGCCCTGTGTGATATATTAGCAGGTGGGGCCTGGGGGAGGTGCTTAGGTCATGAGGGTGGAGCCCTTGGGAATAGGATTAGTGTCCTTAATGAAGCGGTCCCAGAGAGATCTTTACCAGGCAGACACAGTGACAGGGCCAGCCGTGAAGCAGGAAGAGGGCTCTCACTAGAACACGATCATACAGGTGCCTTGATCTCAGACTTCCAGCTTCCAGGACTGTGAGAAATACATTTGTGTTGTTTATAAGCTACTCAGTCTATGCTATTTTGTTACAGCAGCCAGAATGGCCCAAGACAGGTACTCACACTGTACTTCTAGATACCGCTGGGTCTGCAAGTTTCCAGTGACTGCAGGGTGCTCCACCTGACAGATCACGGGGACCCCATCGTCCTCCTTGTGCACCTTCAGCATCAGCTGACTAGTCACAGTGTACATGTCTGACCATTCTTCCACCTCCGATTTGCCTGGGGGAGACAAAATGCACCGAGCAATCAGAGTTGAGTGAATTTCTATTACTCTGTTTTTATGTCCCCACTCCCATGCCCCATGTTATTATTTTAACAGAAAGATGAAAGGCACTTGGGATAGGGACTCTCTGTGGGGAGATGACTGAGCAAATGACCATTTCCCACTTTTCAACCTTGCAGAGTAGTATGTAAGGTATATTTCAACCATACATAATACATACAGTTTTTATTTAAATGTATTTCATGTGTTTCTGCTGTCTTAAAACCTGCCAGAAAAAGGTAGCTGAACGTTGAATGTTTTTGACACCTGACTGCTCCAGGCATTCAAGAGGAGGAAAAGAGAGGAGCTTTCCATCCCTGCAATCACCTGAACTTGGAATGCCTACTAGGCTGACATTTGGTTTAAAAATTCCAGGATATCATCCAAATCCCCCATTTAATTTAATCAGGAGAGGAGGTATAAACAACCCCTTACCCCACCCCCATCAGCATCAATTAAGTGAGAAAGTAACAAAATGGATTTACATCATTGAAATTGTAATTGGAATGTTTAAACTCTGAAGCTTTTGAAAGACCACAAAACATGCAGCAGCAGTGGGCAGAGCAAGTAAGCTACAGGCGTCAGGCCAGATGGGAGACACGTCCAAGAACACCCAGAAAAGGAGGGGCTTCCGGCGGACAAACAGGCCACGGCAGCTCCTTTCCTGAACTCAGCACTCCCTGGGACAAGACGCACCATTAACTTTCTTTTAATGTTTTGTACTTATTGGTACACATTTAATGGCTCAATTCACTTAGACAGAAAAGCAGAGGGGAAATGAGAAACTCTTTCCTTCCAAAACCATACCTAGGAAATAGGAGATTAAAACAGAGCAAGCATTTTGAAACTTAAGCTGTTATATATAGATTTATCTGTTTCTAGATATAGATTTTTATATCCCCTTTCTAAAAGGACTTATTCTTTTCTTCCCGGCACTCTGTACTTATTTAACAAGCACATACAGAGCATTTCCTTTGGCTTTACAAATATCACTTGTTTCACCTTCATAAGAACCACATATGATACATAATATTAATATCCCCGTATTAGAGGAAACAGAGGCACACAGCTAACATTTCTGTCAAATGACCAGAGGAGTTCAGCCCCAAAGTGCTTTGTGCTGGGTGCTACCGGCAAGGCAGCCTTCTGAAAAGAAAGAATCAGAATACTGACTCGCACAGGGACTTAGGCTAACTGAGAAAATGTGTCAAATAGGGGATAGGCTGTACCCTTTAGCCAGTACAATGGGAAAGGGAGCAGGCGTTTGAGAACCCAGGAATCAAACCTGGGACGGCCTAGCCCGGAGGGAGAGACAACGGGAACAGGGCTGCAGGAGCTGCCTGTGCCACCTTCACAGCATCAGAAACTTTGCAAAAGAACTAACTGGTGAAATGGGCAACTGAATTACAGGTTTCACAAGAACGATGGTGTCTGCAAGTTCACAAGATAAAATTCTTAGCTTTGCACAGCCGCTGTTGTAGGAAAGCACATTGTTGACATAGTTGACAGTTCACTGGATGTTTGAATGACTTGGGCTTCACAATGGTGAAGACTGTAATACATTTTTCTTAAATACCCAACGTGACAATTTGGAGTTCTGACCCACCCTGAGCCAGAGGCTGAAAGCAACGACAACTGAGGGAACGGCACGGACAGCTGAGCTCAGGGACAACTCTAACAGTAGTTCTTTCGGCCTAAACAGTTCCATTGTAGAGGTCTAGTCATTTTTGACCATCTGAGTATAAATCTAGTGGCACATATCACCATACATGCACAAATCACAGAATGAGGACATGAATTAGAACAAGAAAATGCTGTAGGGCTTTGTCAGTGGTGATAAACCATATTGCAATGAATACTTCTGTTTCGGGGCATGTGTTGCATTTGTCTTTTATTTCCACAAATGTACACCTCTGATGGAGTCCGGTGCTGACCTGACGCTTCAGGACAGACAAGGTCCACCTTACCTTTCAGCTCCTTGTTCCCTTTGAACCATCTGATGGTCGTGGCTGGTTTGCTGGCCATAGCAGTGCAGTTGACCTCAATCTCCTCGCCTTCCACGGCAGTGTCTTTCTGGATATCGATCATCAGATTGCGTGGTGGGACTACAAATTAAACACGTGTGCTCTTTAGACACAGAATCTGTTTCTGGACATATTCTTCTATTCATTAGAAACTAACATCACTGCTATCAAAATATGAGACAAGCAACGGACATTTCTGATGGGAGCTTAAAACCAACAGACTGCCACTGGAGGGGAAAGAAAGAAATGAAGCCGCCATCAGATAAAGTGAGTCACGCACAACCACTCAATTTAGAATTTCCATCCCACATATCTTAAAAGTGACCAGTTTGCACTCCTAAGTTGTCAGTGACCAAGTTAGATCCATGTGACTTGGATATAGATTAGTTAACTATTAGATTGTTAAAAATCAGTAATTAAGAAATGACTACAAAGTAGATATGAGAGGGAGAGTACACACAATTCAACTGATCATCCTTACCTAGAAGTCTCTGAAAGAAATATTTCTTCTTAAACTCAACCCTTGCATTTCATTCTTCATATGAAAGATTCCAAACCCAACCAGCAAAGATAAAAAATTTAGAGTCCCTTAAAAGAATCACTCACCATAAACATACACAGAAAAACTGTGCCTCAGAACCAGTTCTGTTCAATTAAAATTATTCATAGAGATTCAGAATATAATTATTACCTCCGCTGGAGGCATAGTAATAAAATCCTTCTGCTTATGAAGATGCAGTAATATAGGAAATGCTTAGTAATATAGGAAATGCCATAGTATAGTAATACAGTTAATGTTCAGTAACTTCCCATATTCTAAAATTGAACGCTCCAGATTTTGAATATCAAAAGTGAAAGACTACTAAATGGTTGCAAGTAGTTTTATGTGTCAGAATTAAAATAACCCTTCTGTAAGTATATTAAACATATACGTAACTAAACTGAATAAAATATTTAGGTGCTAAAATGTTGAATATTAAAGCGAGAGTATGTGGGGTGATGAAGAAAGCACGTTACCTTCTATGAAACTGAGTTGACAGTGAGACTTCATAAGGTTGCAAGCTTATATCACGACTGAGCTTCTTGAAATAGAAATCAGTAAGAATACTGAAATAGAAATCAGTAAGAATACTGAATTCAATAGAATGAATCTAAGAATATGCTCCCTGACCACCATGAATAAGCAAAGACAGTTCTGAGACTTATGATTAATAAGTTTCTCAACTCAGAAGAGAAACAAGAAATTAAATATGTATAAACATGCCATCCTGATGATCAAGTTGAATAATAAATCTGATACTGCTTCAATAAATTATGGGATTAAACCATGTATTTGGGGTTTCCAACTGTTCTAGTCCAATGTGAAGATTCTGCCCACAGGAAGACTTTTACACTGAGTTAAAGCAGGTGAAAATACCTGTGGAGAACGATGGAAAACTAAAGGTAAAATGATTTGCGGCTTATGATTCTCAGCAAGACAGTGTGGCGGTGGCGGTGGCGGTGTGTAACTATTAGAGCAAAGCAGGCCTCTTCTTTGTTCCCCGTGAAAGGAAAAAAACAGCACATCTGCTCAACTGAATGTGATGCTAAAGTGAGACAGCCCAAACGAGTAGCCAAACACGAGGAAGAACTACTCTTGCTTACATTTTAAGAAAAAATAAGCATGAAGAGAGATGGTCTAATATCCAGTTTGGAGCTGCACTTCTGCCAGCATTTCAGGAGACACAGAATGGCAGTGACAAAGGGAAACAGGAGAACTTCAACTAGCCGTTTCCTAAACATCGTTCATTCTCGCTAGACAACCGTCAGGCAGGTTACAGCTGTTCATCACACATCCCTAGAGAGTTGGTACGCAATACAGAGACTAGATGTTTAGGACCAACAAATCCTATGAGTTCTGAATACAGGATAATAGGAATATTTAAAATGCTATGTTTACACAAATGTCTGAGGAAAAGGTTGTCTAAGCCTAAATGGAGTAAATTCTTGGTGACCTATAAGAAACAGAACAAGAAATAATAAAAAGGAAACAAGTAAGGACTAAAAAACCTGGGAACGTCCTCCTCACAAATGTAGACACAAAAGTCAAACAATATCCAGGCAAAAATAAAAATAAAGTATGAAAATAATTTCTTGTGTTGATATATGCACTGACTCCAGTGGAAAGTGTAACTGATGGGAACTTTCTTGAAGTCAGTAAGGGATCTTCAAGGAAGGCGGGCTCCCTTAGGATATACAAAAGAGAGCAAACAGTGAAAGCTACTGTAACACACACAGCTCACTCCCCTGGAAACCCTTATAGAAGGGAGTACGTCAGGTTCCGGTTTCCAGGCATAACTCTGGGAAAACACAGTGAAGGTCACTTTGTGGTAACCTGGGAATGTTCTTGATGGTAGCAGATCCAGGAGTTGTTAAAAGGTTACAGCAAGGATCACTGTCCTGTCTCAACGGCATTTAGTCTCAAACTTAGTCTCTGTCAGACTAAGTTTGTTTTTTTATGTGTTGCTGGGTATTTTTCCTTCATTCTCTCCTTTTTTCATGCTGAGCCTGAAGATACCTTAGTTTTCTCATCACCTGCACTAGCTAGTCATCTTCAGTAGTATTTCTTAGTGGAGTAAGTCTTGATTCTCTCCATAAGATGGAGATGGTCGAAAAGATGATGGCACGTTCTTTCCACATTATCAATCTTGTCTGCTGGCTGAAAGTAAGGAATTAGAAAGGGTAGATAGAAATAAGGGCAGCGGAAAATTTACCAAAGTCTGTTAGACTTTGCTTAGGGGCTGACAGAGTGACCAACCGGCAGCAAGTAGGTCCTTATCTGGATTACCTATTGTAGCATTATCCATGTTACTGCTTCCTGTTTTTGCAACAGATACTCAGTTGAACCTTGAACATCACAAGTTTGAACTATGTGGGTCCACTTATTGCAGATTTGTTTTCAATAAATACTGTAAATATATTTTTTCTTCCTTATGATTTTCTTAATAATATTCTCTTTTCTCTGGCTTAACTTGTTGTAAGAGTGTATAATGTATTTAACATACAAAATATGTGTCAATGGACTGGTTTGTGTTAAGTTTGGGAAGAGTCCGCAGTTAACCGGGTTTCGACTGTGAGGAGGGTGGGTGCCCCTCACCCTGTGCTGTTCAAGGGTCAGCTGTACTCTAAAGATTCCTAACCCTTCAGGGTGGTTTCTGAGAGAATGCTAGTTCCTAGGATTATCTTCCTGAAGAGCTGAGGTCATCTTTAACTCTATGGCTAAAGTAAACAGGTGGAAAACTTTAAAAGTGTTGGAAAATATGATGAGTGTAGAAAAATAAAAGATTTGTTTATTGTTGAGATGAGAATCCTGAGAAGTCATTGAATGATTTTTTCCAAGACCATAAATAGTTTTCTCAAGACTATGACCAATATTTCTGATCTTTACTAAGATTAGAAGAAGCAGTCAAGTATAGTAGGAAGTATTTGGTTTACAAATATAAAATAAAATTTGATAATGTGAATCCCAGTGGTTTATGTTGATATTAGCTATAAAGTTGATTTCTCTCAGGGTTTTTTGTTTTTTTTAAGAACAAGAAAGCTTGGAAAAATACAAATGAAATAAGTGATTTAGGTACATCTTTCTGGAAAAAGGGGGTTGAACAAGACATCTTAAAGTTTATTTTGGTCTATTAATTCTACTCTATTCTCCCTTTAATTTCATAGTGTCTACTCTAATACAAAAGAGGTTAGTAAAGTATGAAAATCCATTTATAAAAAAATGAATTAAAACTGCTACTAACCAGAGAATATACTTATACCACTAAACAGTCACATTTGGTAAGAAATGCCTGCAGCCATTAATGGCAATAACCAAAGAAGTATCTAAGGAAGTGCACAGAGATGAAAACCTGAATGAAAACAGCATGTTAGAAAGTAATAGAAAATAGCAAAGAAATGTCAAGGTTCTTCTTAGTAACCTCAAATCTATAAGAGTGCTAATTATAAGCAGCACACCTACAACATTTTTAAAAAATCAGCAATCTCAAGATGAGTCACCTTAATTACAACAAAAGAGGAGTCTAAAAGCTGATCGGTATGTGAAATCTCACTCTAAGACCCTTTAAAATAATTAGTTTCTCCTGTTCCTGGAATTTTAAGGGTGAACACTAATCTGGGAGGACAGGAGTGCAATAATATTAGCTACTATTATCACTGACTATATTAATCTTGAGGCAGCGTATTTTCTCTCTCACTCGTCTCCTCTGATGAGCAGCAGGGTGAAGACAGTCCCTACACTGTGAACTGGAGAAGGAAACGCATGCAAGATATAGGAGAGTTTTCCATTTTTACATGGGTAAGAAAATAAACATAATAGTAACTAACAAATACCCATCTTTATATCTTATAATTATACTGAACTTTTGCCAAATGCTTCAAACAATAGACACAGCACTAAAATGAGCATTTTCATCCTATCAAGAAGTAGGACAACTGGGTAGGTACATATAGACTCCTTTTCAGAGAACCGTGGATAGAAATGAAGATGCCAATACATTATTTTTCATTCGTTATAGTTGCTCAAAATTCTAAACCTTAGGGAAATGTGTGAATATATAAGTATCAGTGGAAATTGTCAAATTTTGGAATATGAAATCCTCAAACACTGATGACAACAATTTTACTTCATCAAGAAATCCTACAATAAATTCAATAGAAACAATATTGAATGAATGCATAATATCTGCCAAAAGAGTATCTACTAATAGTACTTTCAAGTATATTTAAGTTAATGCTCCTATACAATATAGGAAGGAACATACTACTTCTAGAATTATCACACCACCAAATGGATTACAGGTATAATGCCTGTCAAAAGTCTAGTGCTGGCATACTGACTCCCAAGCACTGAGTGTATTCATTCAGTCAAACTGACCCAACCCAGTGGGTCTGAGAACAAACGCACGAGACACTGGAAACAGGCAGGTAGGAACTGCTTGCCAACAGCCAGATATGCTCCTGAAAACAAAAGGTGTGCACCTTCAGGGAAAATATCTTAAAACAGCAGCTTTCAAGATTTTATTGAGAATAACCTAGACTAGAAGATGCAAAGGTTATGAGACAGAACACTGAAGTCTGTTTCAAAGTCTGTGATTCTTGACTTTTACTGTGTGCCTTGTTCCTGGGCCAGACGACTAACCTCTGTTATCACCATTTCTATGTTTGCAATAAAGATGTTCCTACGTAAAGGTATATGTAATAAAACATTCTGAAAATTCAAAATTCCTTAACATATTCAATTTTATTGTTGCCACTTTTGTGGAAAAGCCATAAACAATGGTGGGGCAATGGGTGCAAGGTTACGTTGAAGTCTTTGCAACTAATGACTTACTCCAAAAAGCAAATAGTGTGTTCAAACACTTCTATACAAGTAGATGGACAGAAAATGTCAAGTGCATGCTTATGATTTTGGTACATGTGCAAAATACCAAAATAATCCCAGCAAGCCCTTCTATGCTCAGTATTTCTGCAGATTGGACATAGATTAAAGTCCAAATGAGACAAATATGAACAACTGAATGCTGCCATCATTAAACACAGGCCACATTAGAAATTATATGAACAGACTTGAAACATGACTTTCTAAAATCAGTATTCCTTTTATCGAGAACATACATGTAAGCAGTAGGAACATGTTTTAATTTAATGAATAAAAATATTTCCCCTTTTACAGCTGTGTTTAAGTGAAGTAATGAGGCAGCAGCTCAATGTGTACATGCATACATACATATGTGGTTACACACACCAAGCAAAATCGCCGTTCATATTTATCTCTCCTCTTTAATCTTCATATCATTATACCAAAAAGCCACAGTCTGCCGCCTCAAATAGACTTCGATTTATCATCTTCCTGAAGGTGTAAATCAGAGATCTTGCCTCATGCTGTAGTGTACGTCCCTGAAAACTCAGTTTTAAAAATCCCAATCAGCTGATGTTATGCACTGGACTACAAGTTTGTCTGAAAGGGGACTAATTCAGACCACCGTCAACACAGGGATATCTGTTGACTATCTCAAAATACACATATGGAAACTTGACTACTGGGATTTTGCTGAGAGTCCAAATCTGCTGATTAGAAATGAAGATGCTGAATTCTCTAGAGGTGTCCCTAGCAGACTGTCAACAGTCCTTGCTTATTATCAGACTTTTTAGAAGCTCTTAATTCTTTTATGTCCAATGGTTGCAATTTGTGGCAAAGTATGTGTTCATGAGATATGATTTTTACAGCATGATCTACAGTATAAGCGATAAACAACGTAATATAAACAAAGTAAAGCTAAAGAAAAGGCGATCAACAATATTAAATGAGACATAATTCCGAAGGAAAAATCGTTAAGCAGATTTCATAACAGAGCTCTGCCATGGGGCACAGCTGTGATAGCCTGTCCCCCCCTCTCCTGCAGAGAAGGAAAAAAATCTCTAGTAGTTAGAAGCAATGACATTTCACATGGTGAGTGATTCATTTGAGGGTTCTAAATTCTCTTGATCTTTGCTTGTGAAGATTGAGGGTTGAAACCCAAGAGCAGGTGGAATCTATTAAGGCTGCTGATTGCCATTTCTTAGACTGGTAAAATAGGCTATTTTAAAAATTCAGCAAGATGGGCAGTGATTCTTCCTAACAAGTCTGAATGGTAAACTTTACCATTAACCCTTTCCCTGCTGCTAGAAGCCAACTGGTAGTAACAGCTGTCCCACGCGGTTTCCCAGGACAAGCCCCCACGGGTTTCTTACCCAAGACTGTGATTGTAGTATAACTTTCCTGTGGGGGGTCAGTGTAGAGCTGACAAAAATATCTTCCTTCATCAGAAATTGAGACATTTGTCAATGACACTTTGAGTTCACTGCTAGAAAAATTCAGCAACTGAAACCTGCTGTCCTTCAAAGCTGTGAAACAAAACACAGAGTTGTGACTGAGAAAGATGATGGAGTCTATTTTCCTTACCCAGGTGAGGAAAATGTCAGGTGATTAGAAAAGTAGCTACAGAGTAGAAGCACTAAGTCTTTCTGCTCCTGTTGGCTAAGTACCCTTTGTACTTCCTGAATTACCATTTTGAGCTTCTGTAATAACCACATATAGACAAATAACCCTATCCAAAGGAAACTCATAGACAGGGCCTAGCACAAATAATGTACCTTTTTTATTACAAAATCTTCCATTACAAAATCATAAGGCATGTAATTCTGTAACATAACAGTATCACACTCAAACATACCTTATGACATTTTAGGTGAAATGTTCAAATTAAAAAATTATTACACCCATATTATTATCCTACCAACCATACTCCAGCGGCCTTCCTTCTGCTGGACACTGTGCACGGGGGCATTTACACACACCCTTTACCACGGTTCCAAGTGCTGTCAGTTTCCAGCCCTCATTCACAAGTGGTTTGGGATTTGCTCTCGGAGGGAGGCAAAAGGAAAAGAGAAGGAAAAGGCAGGCCTGGAGTCCCCTTTGGGCACTAGAGGTTCAGGAAGTAGGACTTACAGGTTTTAAATTGTCTCTAAAAATCTGAGGCCTTAAAAATAATAGTGGTTCCACATTAAGAGAGAAAACCAAAAATTCATTAGTAATTTCAAGTCAAAATGGAAACAATAAAAAACTTTATAAAAATTAATTCAATGTAACTTGGATGTATCTTTATATTTGATGTTACTTGATATGATTTGAGGTTGGAACTGCCCAAAGGGTAAGACTTAGGGCCCGCCAAGGCCTCACACCTGTCCCACCGAGGCCTCACATCTGTCCCACCGCTTCCTCCCCACAGTCGGCCTCCCAGGAGGACACTGGTTAGGCATGAAGTAGGGAGTCAGAGTCACCGGAAAGCAATGTACGTGGACTGATTTATTTTAATCAAATATCCACTTTTAAAGTCCTTATATTCATTTTGGCAAAGGCTAGATTAGCACATAATGAAAAAATGTACTCTTAAGAAATGAGAAACTAGCTTCTCTCCTTTTATCTTCCTTTATCGTCTTAAATATTGTTTAGATTTATCCACCTTCCCAGGTCATGAATATAATGAGGTAAAAGTGGGGACAGGAAGGCAAAAGGGACATGCTCAACACCTGTTTGGGCTAGACACCAATACTCTCACACACTTTTTCACAAGATCTGATTCTTGTTCCTGATGAGTCCTGATACGTGAAGTATTACTGTGACACAGAATTCAGTTTCAATTATTCACTTTTGCGATAATACATTTGGGACGATTTTGGTGCATGGGCACTTCCACATACCAGAGGTGCTATGGTGACAGGAGAATTTAGTTTTATCTTTACAGGTACAGGCTGCCTTGAAAATTTCAATCTTCAAACCAAACAGATTACCTTTCAAAATGCTGTATTTTCCTTGCCTTACCCTATTTGAGTTGTTTGTGTCAGCTAAGTATTTGGGACTCTATTGCAATTCACCTTGATTTACTACAATCAATTCCTATTGCAAAGTAAGACTGCCTTACTTTTAAAAGGGACCATTCAAGGTTTCTATTAAGTAGAAAGATTATGATTGCAAGTCTCTTCTTCCCGCTGAAGAATTGACTAACCTTTAAGCATCTAACATTAAATTAAAAAAAGGAGCCCTGGCAATCTCTTTATCAAGAAAACACGTAGGAAAAAAAGTTGCCATCTAATACTATAGAGATGGAAACTTACGCCTGAAGTCCCTGAAATAAATGGTCTGTCTGTTGGGATTCAGTAGTTGAATTACAGAGTCGTCACTCTTATTGACTTGGCAGCTGATGGTTGCAACTTCTCCCTCGATAACTGTCACGTCTTTTGTAAACAAATTCTGTCCATCACCTTTAAAAAAGGAGAAAAAAGGTCAGAAAAAAATTTCTATCAGTTAAAATATAGTTAATAGGACGAATTAAAATGAGAAACAGGAAGCATGTTAGATAATGGAAACCAGTAGCAACATTTGGTAAGTCTCACATCGCTCTCTCGTCCACAAAATGAGTCTATTAATCCAAGACAGATCTCGGGACAAAGACAGCCAAGCCTGGAATCGACATGCTCTCAGCACCGCGATGCCCACGTCCCAACCTCCAGTACTTTCTACTAGCTGAGCAGTGTGTGGAGAGAGGCAAAGGTCAGAGTGCGGGCTTTTAGGAGGAGCTGCAGCTGCCATAGGTGGAGGAGGGGTGATATGTATACTCAAGCTCAGCTCACATGCCCTGGAGCTAAGATATTGGGTCATCTCACAGAAAACGCAAGGGTCTACTTAACAGAAGTAGGGAGGACACACCAGTAAATAATCTTGTCTCGTTAGTGGATGTCAGCATTCCCAATGTATAGTAATTTCCTCTTATCCACAGGGGATACACTCCAAGACCCCTGTGGATGCCTGAAACTGAGGATAATAGCAAACCCTATATATACTATGTTTTTTTTCTATATGTACCTATCTATAATGAAGTTTAATTTACAAATCAGTCACAGTACGAGGTTAACGACAATCCTAATGAAGTGGAGCAATTATACAGTTGGCTCTTGAACATCATGAAGGGGAGGGGCACCAACCACCCACGCAGCTAAAAATTCATGTACACTTGACTCCCCCATAATCTAATCCTGTTTACCAGAGAAGCTTTACCAATCATATAAACTTCTAGTAACACATATTTTGTATTTTCTATGTATTTACATATGTTTAGGTATATTATATACTGTATTTGTACAATATAGCAAGCTATCAAAAAGAAAATGCTATTAAGAAAATCATAAGGAAGAGAAAATACATTTACAGTACTGTATGTATTTACTGAAAAAAATTCATGTATAAGTGGGCCTATGTTCAAACCCGTGTTCCAGGATCAACTGTACTGCAATAAAGTTATATGAATGTGGTCTCTCTCTCTTCTATTCTCTCTCGCAATTTTTACATTTTTCAGTCCAACCCTAGTCCTGAATCTGTCTGACCATCCCCTACTCATGATAAATGGCTTGGTGTCGCTTGTTGCAAGGATTCCCTCTCTGTTTGGCTCAATGCTTTCTGGAGCAACACATTGCCGTCAATCAAAACATGTTTTCCCTTCAAATCTTCCACCCACAAATTTAATGCCTTTTCCATCTTAACTAGGCACTCTACATGTACCATGACCATAACTTTTGCAGTTGAAGATGCAATAACAAAGCTAACACAAATTTCTTTTTTCTTCTTCAAATGGATAGAAGATTTGTTCTTACTGTCGATCTTAGCAACCTCAGCATAGAATTCATTTTTTCTTTCCTTACTAAATCAAGAAGTTTCACCTTTTCACTTAAAGGAGGTACATTACCATTTCTCTTTGGTATATCCAAATTGTGAGCATCCCTACTCTTGGGCTTTGGGGCCATTATTAAGTAAAATACAGGTGACTTGGACACAAACGCTGTTGTTGATACTGCAACAGGCAATCTGACAACTGAGACAGCCACTAAGTGACTCACGGGAAGGGAGCATCTCGTGTACAGCTGGAGGACAAAGGGATGATTCACATCCCGGGTGGGACAGAGCGGGACAGCACAAGATTTCATCATGCCTATCAGAACTGCTCATAATTTAAAACTTATGAATTGTTTATTTCTGGAATCTTCCATTTCATATTCTCTGACTATGGTCGACTATGAGCAACTGAAACTGTGGAAAGTGAAACCATGGAAAAGGGGCACCTACTGTAGAGGCAGCTCAGTTTTTATACTGTGTGGGAATGAGAACCTACTAATGATAATTCTTTGGAATCTCAATAAAATCCTGGGAAGGCTTACAGTTCAGTTTCTTACTCTGCTCTCAGAAACTCACACCTTGATTTACCCAAAGTCTCTGGTAGTACTGAACCATTTAGAAAACCTCTTTCAGAACATGTCAAAAAGTCAAGGCTTTCAGATCCATTGACATAAGGCTTATCTCTAGATCTGCTTTAGTTTGTTGCTTCTAACCTTAGTGATAGTGGTCAGGGCCTCTCATAAATGTCCTAAATGCTCCACAGCACAGGTAGGAGGAGAGAAGTGTCCAATTCAAAAGCAAAAGATGAAGCAATTATCAGGTGTCCAATTGTGCACCTGGCATAGCAGGAAATACAGAAGAATAAGGCATCGTTCTAGCTTTTTAAAAGCTGCAGTGTGGCTGAACACTGATACCTAATCCCCACATACAGAATCAAGTGTAGCATCAGCAATAGCTATAATGGTGAATCAGGAAGAGGAAGAGACAGATTGCTTTTGAGCTGTATGATCTCAGGCAAATCTTTTAAAGACCTTGGGCCAGTTTCTCGTCTGCTAAATGGGATGGTAATTAAAAGCCATCTCATAGAGCTGCTGAGAGGGTTAAGATAGATAAATATAAAGCATTTAGCACTGAATAAATGGTAGCTGCTATCATCATCACCATCACCATTGTTTCTCTAGACATCAACCCGAACACATGTGCTGGGAGTAGGGCGGATACAAGAACGAAGACTCAGTGCCTCTGCTCTCAAGGAGCTTGCTTTGTAATTATATGCCAACTCAGCACAGCTATTCCACTTCCTTAAAAAATCATCACATTAAGAAACACAGGTCGAAGATAAATATTATTCTTTAAAAAACGAGACTTCGTAAGTAGAGATGCAGTTAGAATAAATGAAGGATTTCCACCTGCTATCATATTTCTGCTGAAGGATCCTTTTTGGCAAGACACAGTGGGAAAGTATGAGGAGGAGTGTCTAGGATGGCTTTCAGTCAAATTCACCTCGAAATAAACCAGCCTCTGATAGAGGATTAGAAAATAAGAAACTTGAGAGATAAAGGAGAAATTAATAGAGCCACAGATAAACAATAATTCTTAGTGCTTCAGGAACAAACCAGAATGAAACCCAACCCTGAGATCTCTGATCCAGGTAATGAACCTGGGTGTGAGAACACAGCCACACAGGGTTTGTTGTGTGTGAAAGGATACGTCTACCTTAGCCCGATTCAGCAGTGCAAGCTTAGTGGGCTGAACAGTGTTACAGCATAATAACAAAGAGAAAAAGGGATCACAACTGAAGAAGTGATGCTTATTTTCCTTAGTAGATTACTACAACGAACACAGAATTCAGAACCCAGATGAAGGGAGCGGTTTATTCCCAGATTTGAGAAAACAAGGAAAAGGTAATGCCTGCCAATCAAGCAAGCTTTTCAAGGTGGTTTTCCTGGCCCAGGTAAAAGTATGCACAGAAAGGACAATACTCTTATTTCCTTGAAGTAATCCAATTTAAATGAAAAATGAAGGAAAAATTAAACTGCACGATTCAAATGCTATAACTGTCTCAAGTCATGAGACTTGGCCTTGCGGAGATCAGAACACCAAACTGGGGCTACTGGGTTGTGAGGGAGATTGCTTCTACCTGAAAGAAGTTCATTAGCAACACGAATGAGAATCTTCCATTTATAAAAGGAGCACAGGGTGACGGACTTTAATCCCTGCAACATAAACTAAGGCCTTGCAGATACTGCTCTCTTGCAACTACTGTGATGATGGAAAGCCAGTTGCAATTCAATTATGCTCTTAATAGAATAATTCCTGTGGAAATAACTACATACGTTTAGTCTTTCCTTGGAGTCCTAGTACACTCTGAGCAGCATGCTCTATTCACATTCAGGCTATAAAACATTTGCACAGGGCATGAGAGCAGGGAGGGGTGGCTACAATTTTGTGTTTTAAGCAATGAAGGGGCTTTTGTTTGTTTCCTTAAAAGTCTAAACTTTCTTAATTATTACTTATAATTAAGTAATGTAAGACCAGATCATCTCAATGTGTCATTATGGAATAAATCATTCAGGTAAAAGTTTGGCCATCTGCAAATACTGGCCCTCACTGTGATCTGGCACATAATGTGCTCTGCAAATCCATGGTGGTATCATCATTATTACTGTGTTACTTTTTGAAATTTCTAAGGCTGACCTGAAATCCTGTGTCTCAGAAAATGACAATTCCTAGCTATGTTAACATGGTTATAATTCTAATGCTAAACATAGTAAGTGATAATGAAATATTTCACTGAAAGATGTCTGCCTTGGCTGATGACAATGGTCCAAGGATGTCACTCTGTAAAAATCACCAATAAATTATACAGGTCAGCTGGACAGCAGTTATATTACACAGCGCTCCATACATTGAGGCGCCATAAGAGGGCTGAAATGGAATAATAATGACCTATTTATTTGAGGCAAAGGCAGTGAATGACAGTGATGAAAATATATGTATGTCAGTACTCTTAACTGCCTGAAGCCTTTATGTAAAAATAATTTCTGCTCACATACTCAAATATTTCTTCCAAACAGAAGGGTGCACTGTGACTCGATAAATTTCCCCTTGAAATAGATATCCTGGCAATTACGTTGTTAGAAAACACATTTTGATGTGCAGCAGAAGGGTACAAACAGGCAAGGCAACTTGGGTGCCTTTCTTAAATAATTCATTTAAAAACCTTTCTGATTTTCTAAAACTTAATTAGCAGATACACTGTCAAGTCAGAACTAACACATGTTCTGGGCAAAGAAGAGCAAGTAGGTACAATATCCGTAGCATTAAATAAGACTGTTCACAGCAAGGTGGTTTATTTAAGGGCGGAACAACGTCTGACACGTGTAGCCATTTCTGACTGCGAACTGGCATATTCAGATGAGACTTAGGAGACAGAATCAAAATCAATTTTAATTTATATGAGCTACTGTATTCCCTATAACCTCCCTATTTGCCCCACAATTTCTAAAAATAAAACTTTGGCATTGGAGAGGCCCATTCACTCCGAAGCATGTTGCCATTGTAATACTACAAGTTGCTGGGGCATTCATTACAAGAAAGAGACAGCGTATTATCTCAAAAGGATAAAATTTATGTTGATGATTAGAAAGGACCATTTCAAGCTGAGTGGTTAGGACTGGAGTGAGGCTGGGGGTAGCTGGCTCATAAATCCCCTATTAATTCAATCTTCAATTGGTTTAACTCATGGATTCTTTCCTGAAACACCATTTTGTTATAAACTCTATTTAAATGACATTACACAAAACACTAGCATTGATTGGAACCTACTCAGTCAACAATATGGCAGGCCACCTAAAGGGGTGACAGGGCCAATCTTAAAGCAAGAAGCTAAAATGAGAAATGGTATTCTCATTCATGGGGAAGTGAGGAAGGGAACAAACGTTTATCAATTGTTAGATGCTGTGCACACTTTTCCCTCTCAAACTCCTGGAGTTTTCGGTATCCCTACTTTCAGGATACAACCTGAGACTCAGAGATTTTTTTAAATCTTCACTCAAGGATATATCTTTATTGTTTTAGAGAGATGGAAAGGTAGAGAGAGATACACACAAACGCATCAATGTGGGAGGGAAACATCAATTGGTTGCTTCCTGAATGTGCCACAGCCAGGGACTGAACCCGCGACCTAGGCATGTTCCCAGTCCAGAATTGAACCTGCAGCCGTTTGGTGTGCTGGACAACAGTCCTACCAACTGAGACACCTGGCCAGGGCAACACAGACATGTCTTAATAAGTTGCCTAGTGTAATTCAGCTAAGTGGCCATGCCTGTGTTTGAACTCAGTTCTATCAGCTTTTCCAGACATACAGTTTTTACTTTTTAACCAGCCAACATCATGATTTGTTGCCAAGGTTCTATTGGCTCTGTCTTGGAAAATTGACTTGTTTTTAAAGACGGCTATTTTCCTACGAGCAACTTCTGATTTTTTTTATTTCCATAATTTATCCAGAACACAACTACACACTTCAAAATGAGAGAGAAACTGTACTGAATGTAAACACCTTGTTTACTACTGCTTCTAGCACTCAGCATACTTTGCCCCTAGAGAACACCTTTATTACCAGTGCATGGCGGGAATTTGCCAACACTGAGAGCTTGAGCCCTGCTGGCTGGCTGCTAATAAATACAGCACTTCATTTATACCAGGGGCATCTCTCTAGTCAAGTCTATGATAAAAGGGCAAGTCACAATTAGATCAGAATTAGGTTTATACTATGGCAACTATGTAAACTCTTACTGACACTGAGGAGTACAATGACTCTTGACTGGGAAGACAGTTTGCCCAGAGAAAGAGCAAATAAAGTCCCTGACCTACTCTTTCAGTAGAAAAATCATATTAGGGAAACCTTTTTTTCTTTTTCTCTGTCGTGTGTAAGTCTGAATCTAACATTTAATCAGCACAATCAGGCTGTCTAAATAGGAAAAGTCAAACTAAAAATACAGATTCATCCTCCTGATAATCAATGTGGTCATTAATTTTTAAAAGCCACAAGAGTTTTTGAAATTGTACACTAATTAAAGGCTCAGGGTCATTAATTCTTTCCCTCCAAGAGGTATCTAAGTTAAGACTTTACAGAGTCAAAAAAACTTGCGTGTTTTTGAAAGCCTTATTTTCTTTTTTTAAAAAAATATTTTATTTATTTTATTTTTAGACAGAGGGGAAGAGAGGGAGAGAAACATCAATGTGTGGTTGCCGCTCACATACCCCCTTACTGGGGACCTGGCTGGGCACACAACCCTTGGGTTCGCAGGCTGGCACTCAATCCACTGAGCCACACCAGCCAGAGTGAAAACCTTATTTTCTATCATTATGTGAGCTGCCTGTGTCTTCAAGCTTCAAATAAGTCCTTACCCATTCTCATTTTTGTTGGCTCCTGTTTTTACAACCACTATTAGTTATGTCCCCAGCTTGAAAGAACAACCCTACTCAAATCAAACCATCACCAATAGAGGCACTATAATTCCTGTTAACATTTGGACAGCTAGAACCAGAAGTGAATACATTTCAGGAAAAAAAAAATTAAGATTCTGTTGAAACCCAGAGGGAAAAATCTTTCTATGTTCCCTCAAGTCAACGTAAAGACAGTGTTCACTACAAATCATTAACAAAGCCATTAAGATCTGATTTCTATCTAAGCAATTATTGTCAGCATACTTTGTACATTTCCTTTAAAAGGCTCAGTCCTATCTTTCAATTCATTAAACTGTTCCCTGCATTTACAGAGTTTTATATCAAATCAGAAACCTATTTGAATTAATAAGAATTACAGTAAAAGTAATTTGAAAATAAATTATTTGAAGTTCAAGACACGAAAGCTTTTGATGAAGTAAGTTAGTCCCATTTAGACTGTTCAGTGGCATTTACAGCGCCCAGTGCGCAGATGACAGGCAGTGAGCACCAGTGCCCTAAAGGAAGGGCCCGTCCGCCACGGACTAAGGTTAAAGGTGAGACCTCTTCGACATAAGTGCAGCTCTGTATTTCAAAGAGAGGCAATGCTTCAACCTCAGTGAATACTTGAATATTTATTTAAAATCAAAAGCATTCAATCTGTCTGCTGTTTACAAAGCTCCTCTTAACCTTTGTGATCTTCATCCATGTTTCGCTATCCCAAATAGTGAAGGTGAAGATGTTGATTGTCTGCTGCAAGGAGTGTCTATTCAATGGTCAAAATAATGAAAGCAAATCATACAGCTCATAAGCCTAGAGTTAAAATAAACTAATCCAACAAATACCGAGCAGGCAAGAATATATGACACTGGCCAAAACATTTCTGTCACCTTCTTTTTCATAAAACCCTTATTGAATCCAGGGAGGAGATATGCCTAAAATCACATGCCAGGCAAGAGGCACAGCCAAGAGTAGAGGCCACATCTCCTAATGGGTCATCAAGGTATTTCTATTCTTGGCTATTCTCACTAACATTTACTGGTTTGTTTCTAAATACAAAAGCAATAGGTTTGTTTGTTTATATGTTTATTTTAATAAAAATCTTTGTTTTATATGTGGTATTTGTAACACTATGGCATGGAAATGGTCAGTATCTTCTAAGTGTCTCCTGTAATATAGTTACTGTTGTGTCGCTTGAGCTTAGGGAAGGGAAAAAGTATTGAATTTAATCTCTTTTTATAATCAGTCAAAGCTGGGGCAAATTTTTGAACAGCAAGTTAAAGAGTAATGCCTCAGTGCTGTTTTTTTCTTCAATTAAAACTGTTGAAGTCCCCTAAATACAAAACAAAAACTATCATCTGACATAACATTAAGTTACTCATGAATATTCTGCATACACATTCTTGTTTAGTTGACTAATGGCAAATTAACGTTCTCTATTTTAGCTTAAACACATACTATAGGTATGTTTGATTAGCACTGAATTCCAAAAGCTGATTGCTATGCATGCTTTGATTATGTAATTACATAATAGGGTATAATGGTTCCTCTGGAGTCATTATGATCTATATGGCAATATGTTTCAGTTTTGCTATAGTTTAAATGCACGTTGAGATGACAGCTCACAACAAGGCTCCACTTTTTAGTCTTATCAGCCAAATGGGCATTTTCTCATTCCATCCTAACATCTTCTTGACACCAATTAAGGCCTATTGTGTCAAGCTGCATACACTTTTGAGAAAGCCCCTTTGTTTTCTTGGCATTCAAAAAAGGACATTAATTTTAAAAGCTGTATTAAGCAAAAGGCTTGGTTTAAAGAAGAAAAGCTGAAATTCCATCCTTCATCCACCCTTCAAAAGGTCTGCAGGGAATCACATCTAGTTCATTAATCACCGTTCAGACAACCACAAGGGGGTTAAAGATGGAATTTCACCTTTAACTCCAAAATGCACATGAAGGGAGAACAGCCAAGAATATTGATGCTTACAGTGATGGCTTGCCACTGTGCATTCAGCTCAGGGTCTAAATGAACATCAACCACACCAAGTTATAAAAAGGTCCAGCTCTACACATCTCGTGTCTTGCAATATCTCTTACATTTTGCAGCTTCTTTTGAAAGAGTTAGTTATGAAATAGCACAGCCAGATTTCACCTTTATAGTTCCCAAACCTAGTCTTTTATGGATCTAAGGCTAACAAAACTTACCTAGTGAAGAGATTTTGTTAATTCCACAGTCAACTAGTAAACTGGAAAGGTAGTCAGGTTTAAAAACAGGGCAAAAATTATTGTAAAGAATTATGTCAAGTTTCTCTTGTCTCCATGAAATCCTTTAATCTTATACTATTTTATTTGCAAGAAGAGCTGTTTCTTCTTTCCTCTTCCAAGAGAATAGAGGATGATCCCTTACTCCATGCCAAACCAAAGGTGACTGACTTGAATCTTGACTTTAAAGATGAATTGGCATCAGGCTGCTTTTATCTTTGTGTTTGTTGGTTTTCAACATTAAGGTTGAAGAACTGAGGTCAAGCACAGTCTAACTTGTATTTACATATAGGATGAGTACCTCTTTTGTAAAGGAAAACATCGATTAGATGTGTTGAAAACTCTTTTCAGGGAGGATTGTGACAAAAGAAAGTTGTTACAGCATCTGTGCCTGTGCTATTTCAATTTTAACCATCACATTAGCTGCCTTTCTTTTAAAAGACTCTGAGCTCAATAGGACTTTTTAATCAGTGCCCGAAGCACTAAAGGGGCCAAACAATTATGATGCTTAAGGTCTGAGCTGCTTGATGCCCTAAAATGTAGAAGTGCAATCCCAGCTGGAGAATGTTTGTGGGGAGTGGCACCCACCCACTAAACAAGATCTGAATTAGTTTTTTCATTAAAATTCACTTATCAAAGAAGCGAAGGGCAATAAAAGAAAAAGGATTATACAAATAAACCATAAAAGATAATGACAATCACTAAATCGGTTTGCTCTTCACACTGAAAGGTAAAAATCCCAGACTTTTTTCTCCTCTCACTCCTTTTCATAGCTGGACAGGTTCCATGGCCTTTTTGTTCAGCAAAAAGATAGTATCTTTTTTTTTTTATTGGAGAGAAGAGAGCCTAACCCTGAAGGAAAACTCCCTCCAGTAGACAGGTTTTTTGAGAATTAAAAGGGAGAGAGAAAAAAATAGAGCCCCTTCAAAAGTAGAAAAGTCGCTGTTTTATTTGCTTGTGAGATAGCATTGAAATCACCTTGTGGAAGAGTCATTTTAAGCCTGTTCAATCTGCTTCAAGGCTCTTGGGAGAAAAGGGGCTCAAAAAATATTAATTAAAAAAGAACCACAGTCATCCGCCTTGGACTTTGGAGGAGAACAATCTGAAGACAGAGGTTTCTTATACAACTAATTGTGTTGGTAAAGCAAGTTTCTTCTCAGTGGTTTGATGCTTTGATGCTGGCTCATGGCCTAAGAAGAATACAGAACAGTTGTAGAATGAGCCTGCTTCAGGGGCAACTTGAAGCTGGGCAGTGTCCAGCATTTCAAAATACATTGTTTCCTTTAGATAAAATGTGCTGAAGGCCAGTGGTTGATCTGCATCAATCACGTGGCTAATGAACTACACTATGACACTATATTCTCTGCAATGAGGACTTCGCAAAGTGAGAACCAGTCATACAAAATGTTGCTATCTGTGAGCAGGGACTACTGGGGAAGAAACGCCTATGCTGAAAGGCGTGAACTGTGCGAGCCACAAGGTGGAAGCTGACAACGCAGACTCTCACACCATCCAGCGTAGTGGTCATGGGTCCCAGTTAGCTTAGCCTGGGAAAATGGGGGTCAAACAATTTCAATTCACATATCACGGTAACTACAAGCTATTACAAACTATCACAAGCTATTAATAACCAAATAAAAAATTTACATGCTTATAGCTCAACGTACATATTAAAATATTTGAAAACCACAAAGAAAGATACAAAGATTAGGCTCTATTATTCTTATAAATAGACTTAAGTGAACCCCAAGGAAGATCTTAGTAGCCGTTTTACACACTGCCGCTGCCCTCCGTGTGCTCTCACTCTGTAACAAAATATAATGTTGCCTTTTTCTAACCAAATGAAAAGAAAAAGTTTAGATTTCAAGCTATGGTTGACTGACCATCTGCTGTGGTCACTGTGACTTAACTGATTCTTCTCAATTCCCCTAAGTCATAAGCCTACATCTCTATTATGCTGTTTATAATACTTGGTACTACTAACTGTTCATCTCTCTATATATACTTTTTTAAAATTGAATTTCCTTACAGCTCCATCTCAAGTCTCAGTGGAGATGGCACATGGATTTCCCTTACTTTTTATACCCTACATTTAAGTACTCAATTTAATATCAATCTCCCTTTGACAAGAGGTACCATGACTAAATGGGTTACTTTCCTTTGGTTTTTAAAAATATTTTATTTATTTATTTTTAGAGAGGGGAAGGGAGCGAGAGAGGGAAACATCAGTGCGTGGTTGCCTCTCTTGCACCCCCTACTGGGGACCTGGCCTGCAACCCAGGGATGTGCCCTGACTAGGAATCCAATGCTTTGCTTCACAGGCCAGCCTCAATCCACTGAGCCACACCAGCCAGGGCTTAAACAGGTTACTTTTCATTTCAACTTACTAAAGGCTGGCTTTTTCCCTTTGCATTTGCCTCCAGGCTGTTAAAAGGCTAACAATTAGTATAAGATATTTAAAATCACAAGGCTATAACATGTAATTATAATTACTACACACAAGGAAGAAGAGGGAAGTGACTGCTTTTTCCTACCTCTGGAGGCAAGAGAAACAAATTATTTATTTTCCAAAGTGTTCATTACTGTTTTAATGTTTTGAGTATAAAAAGTTTTTTCTGGAGGGGACATTATTTTAATTATCTGCATGATAACAATAGCTAACATGCTTTCAAAACGTTTTCTCTCTGCCAGGTGCTATGCCTGATTTTTTTAATTATCTCATTTAATCCGCATAACAATCCCATGTGATTCAATATCGTACCATCGTCCCCATTACACAGCTGAGAAAACTGAGATTTAAAAAGGTTATGCATTGGAACCACTACCTGAAACTACGTGTATTTAAGTCTAGATCTGGTGCTATTAACAATCTTACTACATTAACAGGCTTTATAATGCTGCGAGGACAGGGAGAACCTAATGGAAGAATCTACTGTATCTCATTTCTATGATTAGGGATAAAACTGAAGTACTACTCTTAACATGTAAAGGAATTTGAAGCCTATCGGCAATCAGGATGTTCCAATATGCAGCACTGATAAAATTAGCTCTGCAGCCAGAGTCTAAATACGGGGCCTTTGCTCTTTGGAGAACAGATGTCTGTTCTGCCGAATGATCTGAACTCGAAAGGCCACTCGACTCCAACTTCAGGCATTTACAGTATCTGCTTCGAGAGCATTCATTAGTATCGACAATCTATGTGACTTGGAATTTGGCTTTAATAGCAGCCTCTTTCTACATCTCCTTGTTCATTTCTCCTGCCAACAAGAGCCACTGAAAACCTTCCAAATTTAAAGCTTAGAGCTGACAGGACAAGCAAGTAAGAATATCAGTTGGAACACATCAGATATGGACTCAGAGTGAATGTCAGCTTCAACTAACATTACTACAGAAACAGAAAACGGGGAAAGAGGAGGGGAAGGATGTTTCATATTCTTATTCTGGAGAGCATTCCAAATGTGTGTAAAATGGTGTGTTCAAGAAACAGCTGTAAATCCACGATAATCATCATGCTGAATAATGCTGCGACATTCAACTTCCCTTCAATGCTGGCTGTCACATCTCCTACCAGGAAGCCGAGTACCTTTGCACGATTATATGAAATGACAATTTCTTGGCTATAAAATGGGGTCCCGTGACTAAGGCTGTTATTTTGATAAGTTATCCCCTCTATTATCCATCAGTCATAGAGCAAGTGGTGATTTTTTTAAAACTCTGGGCTCTCGAGTTGCTGGGTGTGGGAAGAAGCACAAGAGCCGTGCAGCTCATTTCCAACCAGAGCTGACGAAGGGGCTGCATGTGGAGAGTGGCCCAAGGAGACTCCAGGTTGTACGCTCATGATTGCTGCGTCCCCAGTGCAAAGCTTGGGTCAGTGAGATGGGCACCGGATCTACCCAAACTGGATCTATCCAAGCCACTATAAAAATAACTCGGTTAGTATATTCTGAGTGTGGGTTGCTGATGAATTATCGTTGAAATTAGAAATATGCAAGAATATGACTTTTGCCTTGCTTTTCACTGGTAAGAGGGCATCTAAAGAAAAACGAGAGCATCAGACTTGGAGAACAGGAGTTCGTGCTGCACTTTTGAGCTTACCAGTGGCAAAACTGAGAAAACTGAAAATCTGAATCGGTTTTAATATTTCAGAAAGGTTAAATGGTATCTCCCTTCCAGGGTTTATGATGAGAGTCGAGTGAGGAAATGTGTGTGACAGCACTTTCTAAACTCCAGCAACGGTGAGTAAAGGACATGACCTTCTCACCCCCAGCTGCATCGGCGTCATCACCGTCTAACGTAGCCTGTCTACGGTGCCTTCCTATCGTCTTCCAAAATCTGGTGGAATTCTTCAGTTTTAGAACTTCAGTTATTAGTCTTTTCATTCTAAGTCTAACTAAAAAGCAGAGTAAATTAAAACTTCCATCACTCATGTTAAACTGTAAATTAAAACCATCATAACTTTGAAAAGTATACAGTGATTAGCAGATGTAGGCAGAAGACTGGACATTTGAAATTAGGTTCAATCTAGATCATTAAAAACATGAATTATTTTCTGGTGTCCCCTCCTTTAAGTAGAGGGCCACAATTAGTTCAGAGAATAATCTCCGTGTTCTAAGGAAGTGTTAGATTAGTCACCAGTACTAGATTAGTAACATAACACCATTCTCATTGGGAAATCTCAACTACCAACCCCTCAGACACCTCGCTAGCACTGGGAGGGAGTGCAGCACCCCCATGAAAGCGAGCTTTTCCCTACAACCGACTCTCCTTCTGAAGGCCAAAATTAAAATGAAATGAAACAAAAATAATTCACACAAAGCTTGCTGACTTCCCCATTCTCTTTGCCACATGCTCCCACACAGGTAGGACCCCACGAGTTAATGAAACATGTCGGACTATTCGGCCCTTGTCTAAACAATCTCAGCCTGTTAGGCGTGTGTGTGTCCTCTGCTGCTTCCCTTCAATGCTGGTTGTCACGTCTCACAGGTGATCCCTTCCTTTATTATTAAGTGCAAGAGCTCTCAGAAAGGTGGGAAGACCTTTCCAGATTACTAATTCCTGGGTGTGTCCAGGATATTGGAGGTCTCTAGAAACCTAACCTTCATTAAGCGGTGTGCTATGTGGCATAAGGAGGTGTAATTTTCCCCCTTTGTGTGACAAAAACATTTTTTTTTGTTTTGAAAAATTTTGGAAAGAAAAGTGCACAAACAAAATTTAATGAACAATATTTGGTTTAGTTTGACAATCACATACTTTGACATCTGTAGCTACTTTCTAGGTAAAAATAAACCTTCGAATGTAGGAAGTAAATCAATAAAAAATTGGTGACTGACATTAATGTGTTATTGACATTAACATCTTATGTCATTTTTATTTGTCAAACCCATCTATTACTAATCTATTTATAAAAGCGTGGAAATTGGCCATGGAGGAATTCCTCCTATTCGTCCCGCAGCATCCAGCGGAGAGTCATTCACATGCTCTGCCTGTGACGCTCTGATGCCCGATGCCCCCGCCCCTGCCCCGTGTTTAGACGTTTGCCGCGGGTTGTCCTTGCCTCGTCTCAGCACTCGCAACAGACAGCTCTACGATCATTCGTCTGTAGGGTTGTTTCCTTCTCTGGATTTTGGTCTGGGTTCAAATGGTAGCACTACCAATTATTAGCTAAACCCCAGAAAAGTTATTTAAGCTCTGGAAGCCTCAGGTTTCTCACATGTAAAATGGGTACAAACACATCTCTCAGCAGGACATTTTGCGAACAAAATGTGACAACCGGTGCATCTGTACTGCAGGCGAGCTGCCACACAAGGCTGTGTGCCCACAAAACGATTATTATAACTATTGTTTGCCCCTTGAGAACGGTCCACTATGTTCTTCGTTTTTGTGTTCCCAAAGCATAATTCAGTGTCAGTTTCAAAAGAAAGTGTTAAATAAATGCTTGTTGAATAAAGTTACTCAATGAAGGGCTGTTGTAAGACCTTCACAGGCCCTGGGCACTCTTACCTCTGGAGATAACAAGTCTATCAACATCAAAACATTAAGTTGTAGCCATATCCCACGTTAAATGTAATTTTGAATTTAAAATTTCAAAGCATTTTTATAATTTTGCTTTTGAAATTATTAATTCCAATTGTATATTTTACTCTAAAGCCAAACATTCCCTTTTCCATGGCTCAATCATTTCTGCAAGGCTCATGGAAAGATATAGGCCCTAGTATTGTGCCTCTAGTGCTCAATGGAAAAAAACATGCGCCACACCCATGGCAACACTACGTGATAAGACTTCAAGGTCATAGGTGTATTAATGTGGCACGGGAACATGGAGGATGGAGGAACAACTCAGTCAGGACAGGTGGGTTCTAGAGGCAGGGAGAGGAGAAATTTGAAAGAAGGATCACAGCACGTTTAACAACAAAGGAAAAAATATAGTGTGCTCTTAAGACTGACAGGAAGGCACTCTTTCTGGAAAGGTCATCAGGTCCAGATATTGAAGGACACTGTATGCCAGGCTAGGGAATTTGCACTTTATCTTGTAATTAATAGGGATCCATTAAGTGATTTTAATCCAAGGAGTGATATGATCACACCTGTGTTTTGAAAGATAATGTCTATGTGGAGAGGGAGGGAAGACTGGAGGTAGGAAAAAGGTTGGAGTCAAGAAGATCAGTTAAGAGACTTCTGCCACAGATTATTCACAGCTGATAAGAGCCAGGAAAGCAAATCGGGAGAGAAGAAAGCAGAGCTCAGGCTGGGAGAAATAGGGAGTGAGGGGAGTGGAGAACAGTTGGAGGTGGCACACGTGGGCTTTGGCAGCAATACGTTTTCGGTTCCGCAAAGGAGGCCCTGAGTTTTCCCTACTCATCTCCACTAAACTCCAGTTAATGTTTGGTGACCTTCTAGGATCAGCAGAGAGCTAATTTAAAAAAACAAAAAGAGTTGGAAGACAAGTTATATATACGCTCTCATCACTTCTGTTGTTCACTACTAAAATGGGTTTTTGTAGCACTCACTTGTACCAAAAATATAATTAGGAGACCTGGGTGTCTCACCCACTCTATCCCCATCAGAGTCTTGGTATTTAGTGTGGTGGACAGCATTTTGAAAACCCCCGGAAGAAGATTAAAAATGCAGAATCTCAAAGTCACACCGTACCTGCTGAGTCAGAATCTGCATTTTAACAAGATCCTCAGATCATTCACGTGCATGTTACAGTTTGAAAAGCTCTGGCCTAGAGTATAGTCATTCTAATGGCTTCCTGATATCTGGAACCACAAACATGAGACTCATGTCTTAACCAAGGAAGATCTTAGAAAGAGGTGTGTTTCCAGACAACTTCTTTCAGGGGAACTGGTAAACCAGTGAGTCACGGGAGAAAAGAGATCATGAATACCCACCACCAAATGAGGTCAGTTTCTAGGGAGAAATATGGCTTCAGCAACTTCTGTTACTTATAAACAGATTTTTAAAAATTCAATTTTGCTTGAAGAGAAATTGTATGGGTCATTCTTAAAGTCAACAAGAATCAGAATCTAGTATTCTTCCTCAAGTTTCACTGAACAACCATTACATAAATGAAACACCTTCCCCCAAAGCAGTTAGCTGCCTGCGACCAGAGCAAATAGATTGTTCCGCATGCAGCTGCAAAAACGCTGACTTCTAGCCAGCACTCTCACACTTAGTGGGCCTGACAGTTCACATGCTGTACCGTGCTAAGGTCTGCTTCTTCAGTTTCACTGTTACTGTATGTTCTGTACTCATGCACATTGAGCTACTGAAGACCCAATAACAAATAGGGAAATGAAGCATGTAGTCCAAAATAAGCTCAAAAGAGATATGTTACAAAAGCCATGAAATTCAACTATACGACTTGAAGGGCGAAAAAATAAAAAAGCTATACTGCCCATTACAGCAGGCCTTTTCACTGTGTCTAGTAGATAAAATTTGCTGCTAAAATATAGGTAACGACATAAACAGCAGTTTAAGAAAAATAGTAAGTCTTAAGCGGGAGACAGGAAGAAGCAGGCATGGAAAGGACCTCCCAGAATGCTCAGGGGAAGAAAAGGTAAACCACAGTTTCTCTTGTACACGGCTGCCCAGTGAACAACGGACATCGGCGGAGCAGCCTGGACTGCAGGCCTGTTTCCGGCTGCAGGAGTGGAAGTGCCGTGCGCTCGATGCACGCTGACAGCACTTTCGGCAGCTGCTCACAGGGGAAATAACACTTACCTTAAAAGCAACGAAGCAAAGGTTTCATCTAAGAGGAGGAACCTCAACTTGGGGAAATTCCTTCCCATCATTCTGAAACTTAATACACCTAGAATTTCAACCCCTCCATCAGCTTCCTAATAAGCTTTCATATCATATTTTTTGGTAGGAGGAAGAAGGGGTGGAGCAGCAAAATGGTCACTGCCATGTTCTAGTTTCTGTTCTTCCTGTTCCTTCCTTAACACATGGCGACGGCAATTGGTTCGCACTTCATCTCTCTGACAAACGTGTTCCTGTATGAATGCTTTCAGCATTTCTGCCCCTGGCGTGCCCGGTGCTGCTGCTGCCGTGGGAGCACATCTCGGAACGGTTTTCTGCTAGGTTACTAAAGTGTGGTTTCAGAGAGAATAATGTTCTGAATTTCGGTCTTTTAAAAAAGTCGTTAGGTTCATGGGCAGTCATGCTTGTCACATTCAGAGTGTGAATTACGCACTTCATGGAAACACAGTTAAACCCCCACTGTTGTGCACAGCCATAATTTCTGCAGAAAAAAGACCAACAATTGGGGGACTTTATTACTACTACTTCCACGTGTAAGATGCCAAAATTAACCCTCTCAATGGTATAAGGTGGGTTTTTTTTAAAGAATTTTTTTTTAAATAAAGAAAAAGAAAAAAGAAAACCTCTAATGGGCTGCTTGTCCTTCTATTCACTTTTAGATTTGTCAGCACCAGGGACTCTTTGTAGCACCTTGTACTCGGGATACAATAAAAACATGAAATGCTTAAAAATACTATGAGTGTAATTGCAGAAGGGACTATATATTCTGGGCCCTAAGGAAGGCTGTTTCTTTGCTGAATCAGACAGACTCCATTTATGTTATTAAATTGTAGTACTATTCACTGTCCAAGCTGGAAGCTTCCTGGCGTGCAGAAAGCCCTAATGTGTCCACAGCACACATTAGAACATTAACCATTAAAATACAGTCCTCCTCTAGCCTGGTAACTCCAAAGAGTGTACAAATTATATATCCAGTTCTATAACACTGTTTACGTGTCACAAATGTTTATCTTTCAAAAATGTTTTATTTTACCACTACTTTTCCTAAGAATCTATATATATATATATATGGATTGCATAGCTACCATTTATATCATATATATTTTTATATATATATATGAGGATTGTAGAGCTTGTAACAGAACAAATTATTAGTATAAATGGTAGGACCAAGTAATATTAACAATAAAAACACCAATTAAAGGCTGTGGTTTTGAAACCTAGTTCCGTGCTGGGTACTGTGTTGATAGTTGTATACACACACACCTGTGGTTCTCAACTTCTTTGGCATTAGAATCACCTGGAGGGCTTGTTTGCTGGTCCCCCCCAAGGTTTCTAATTTGGCAGGTCCAGGGAGTGGAGCCCAAGGATTCGCATTTCTAAGAAAAACCCAAGTAGGAGCCACACTTTGAGAACAGGCATACATAATCTTGTTAAATCCTTGATACAGGAGGAAACCATGGCTTCAACAGGAGCTCTGCCCCTTACTAGCCGTACAAACTTGGGCAAGATTCTTAACTTCCCCAAGTCTCTGTGAGGGTAACCATCCATTCCCATTAGGACTTTTCTTATGATCAAATCGTGTCCTTTCCATCTAAATGTCCCCCTGACTTTATCCGAATGTTAACCCGTGTCCCCTTTCTACTGTCCATTACTAGTACCGTATCAGCTCAGATTTATGATCTGCCAGCAGTGTTGTGATTAGATGTCATCCCTGTCTTTCTATTACTCCGATATTGATAGATAAAATTCTGTGGTGATGCATTGCCTGCCCTTTCAAAGGTTACAGCCAGCAGATGCCAGGAATCAATACAGTGCTTATCTGTCACAGACCACAAGAAAAGCACAGCAAACAAGGCTCAACGGAAGGCCTGTGAGCAGGTCAAAGGGACAATGAGACACCCTGTGTCACCCATTCTGTTTCCCAACCTACTCTAGAACCTGGCTTTGGATCTCAACCGCCTGTTTCAGACTTGGGCCACACAGTTCAGTGGTGCTCAGGACCAGGCCCTGGTGACCTTGCTTTGGAGGCTGGAAGCTGCGGTCAAGAGGCTGAAAACTACTTTTATTATAACATGTTACAAAGGTCGCTAATGTATTTCAGTTCTTTGGAGGCAATGGCTAAACGAATCTTAGGAGATCTAGTGGGTTTACTTATACTTTTAGTTTTTTCCATCCATCTTTCAACAGGAAGAGTCCTAGTTTGGGTGAAAATAAAGATAAAAAGCACAGTCTTTTTAATGTTTTAGATGCTTATAGCTTAACACATTAAGAAAACCGAATGGCAGTTGCTTTATCTATGAAAAAAAAAGCAGGCTAGCATCTCCACCCACTTGTTAGAAACCTGCCCCTTCATGTCTGAGCACAGCCCAGGTGGAGCTGAAGGAATGGCTCCTGAAAACACCACCAGTAGGAATCTTGCCACCATCCAAAGCTTTCCTGAGCCCCTGTGCATCGTTGCCTCCTGCTCCTACTGCTGGCTCCACTCCTGTCTACCTCATTTCACCTTCTTCTGACCCTGCCATTCTCTCGGTCCTATCCTAAGCTCTGGTGCCTTCATCCACTAACCTGCTTCTCCATCATCCGATCCGTCCCGGTGATGGCTTGTCTTCCCCTCTTGCTTGAATGTGCATGGACTGACCTCTCTGGCTTGGTCTTAGGACAGACTCCAGTGATCTATGCACAGAGAGTAATCCTGGATAGGTGGGTCTCGGCATTCTAAGAATCATTCCCTTCCCTGGTTTGTAACCTTAAGCATATTGTGTCAGGAAGCTCCCAGTGTGGTCAGGTGGGCCTCCCCATCTTCGCGCCTGATGGCCTGAGTGGCCTAGGTCGGACCTAAGTTTTCAGAATAATGATGGCTGCAGGTGCTGACAGTAGGTCAAACGGCCATGTAAGAATGACCAACACAGATACATTCGGGGCTGTGCTTGCTTACCACATTGTAACAAATTTTGAGACCAAGACTTCCAAGTGCTTTAAATGATGTTATTATCTGCACCTTTTCAGAATTTGTGATGTAGAATTTACCAACTTGTTACATACTTCAAGTGTACATTTTTTTTAAACACTTGAGACTGATAAGCCGTGAAAGGAACCATGAGGTGTATACCTGTTATGAACACATTTTTATCCTACACAAGACCATCGAAGGCATCATTTAAAAGCACACTGAGAAATGGTGCACAAAATGAAGTGAACGTGAAATCAGTATCCATGTTACACAGGAAGACTGAGGCTGGCTCTCCTGGGCTCTGGGACAACGCATTTTCCTGAAAGCATCTGCAACTCAACCATTTGCCTTAGGAGACCCGGCGCCTCTATGCCACTGCTTTTAGGAATTAATACCTTTCTGAACATTTTAATTTTTATTCTCATTATAGAAGTTACACATACTCATGGAAGAAAGAGTAAAACAAAAAAGTAAAGACAAGAAAATCCTTCAATGCTGACATAATTATTACTAATATTTTAGTGTATTCCTTTTCCTTTCCATATACAGTATAAGGCTGTGTGTGTGCATAAAATTATTAATTAATGTTTTATAGTACAGCACATGAGTAAAGCAAAAAAATCACATAGCCATTCCACTCTTGTTATATTTTTGGATCATTTTCAAGATTTATTATTCTAAAAATGCTGCAATGAAAATCCTCTTGCATAAAGATTTGTTTTGATTTCAGCATATTCGAGAATATCTTTCTAACATCAAAAATGCCATGTAGCCCAATATATTTTTATTACTCAATTGAAAAATCACAGCAGCTTCTATATGTTTTGTTACATATTTTTTACTGCTAAGTAAGACTCAAAATAATAAAGTTCCAATCCAAAATGATTTGAGTACTCTTACCCCATACAAAACTCTATAGCATTCCCTCTGGTCGAGAGTACGCACAAAAAACCCCTTATAACACTGTTCTTGCTTTTAAGGCCTTTCGAATACAAGAGGAGAAAACCAGTTTCAAGATTTAAGTCAAAAGTATGCCATTCCTACTGAAAACACTGAGCATGCTTTAAATGAAAGATTAAACAATGGATTTACTGATATTACTAAGAGCGATCAGGGAAGCCACAGGGCTTCTCACAAATGGGTTCAGTGCCACTCCTACGGGTCTCCATAAGCATCCCACGTGTCTTATCTCAGCCCGTTTAAACCTCCACATACCCAATTTGGCTGTGATACTAACAGAAGCAAGTGATGGCCAAATAATTCCTCTGAATCAGGACCTGTATACCAAGCTCTGCAAAGGAAGGGCACGTGCTATCTTCTTCACTGCCCCATCCTCAGCATTCCATACAGTGTTGGGGAACAAGTATTTGTTGAATGAACAAATGAATGAGTGAATACATGAATGAGCAAATAAAAGAATCAATTCTGTAATTTCTTTACCTAAACTTTCCTATAACTTTGAGGTGTTATTTTTTAGCCTTTTATTTTAAAGTGCTTCAAAGACTTACAGAAGGTGCAAAAATAGTAGAGTTTTCATACACTCCCCACCCAGCTTCCCCTAATGTAAATTTCTTACGTAATTTTGGCCCTGAACCCTGTGCAAGGCCCTGAACCCTGTGGCTCAGTTGGTCAGGCGTCATCCCGCAAAGCAAAAGGTCACCGGTTCAGTTTCCCGTCAGGGCACATGCCTGGGTTGTGGGTTCGGTCTCTGGTCTGGATGCTAACGAGAGGCAACTAATCCATGTTTCTCTCCCTCTCCTTCTCCCTCCTTTCTCCTCTCTCTAAAAAAAAATTAGATATTTTTAAATATCATGGTACAATTATCAAAACTAAGAAATTCACATTGCATGAAGCACTATACCACACTGAGAGTTTGAAGAGTACTGGCTAGCTAATTTGTAGAATGTCCCTCAATTTAAGGTTGATGTTTTCTCATGATTAGATTGAGACGACAGATTTGGGGGAAGAGCACTAGGGTGGCGATGAGTGCTCCTCCTCCAACCCTGTCGACGGGACACATGAAGCCGGTGTCCTCTGCTGGTGTTTGATCACTTGGTTAAGATGATGTATGCCAGGTTTCTCCACAGGGAATGACTACTTTTCCCTTTCCATTCCTCAGAGTCAGAGTCCCTGAAGTCCAGCTTACGAGTACACTCCTGGAGAGAGGAATTCAGCTCCACTTCCTGGAGGGAGACGTATCAAAAGAATGTATGGGTATGTGTACATGTTAGAGCTACCGAAGCAATTAATACGTATTTGGGGGGAGTTACTTTTGAGGCTATGCACCTATCTTGTTTTTTTTCCCCTTAAACTTTTGCTCATTAAATTGAGCAATCATTGGTGGATCTTGCCTGTAGCAATTACTACTACGGTGTTCAAGTGGTATTTTTTTTTTTTTTAATTTCTCTCACTGCTTTACTGGAAATAGTTTTGTATAGAAGAGCTTTCCCTATTTTCCTACTTATTTATTCACTCAGTCACTTATAGTTATACAGACTCATGGATTTTTATTTTATTCTTTGGTTTATGTTCCAATACTATCATTAACAGCATTGTTCAGACTGTTCCACCTTTGGCCATTGGGAGTTCTTACTGTTACGTCCAGCATAACAGAATTAAGGAGAATTTAAAACTAAGTTATCAGCAACCAGCGGAAACAGGCAAGCAATGAAAAGGACAGGAAATGAGCAACACTTTAGAAACAGACTTTAGGAAGAGGTAAAGGGAGGAGTAGTACAAAGTGAGAGCAATAGGAAAAGGTCTGGGAATCTGCTGTAGTGTATGTCTGTGCACACCCTCTCTAACTCCAGTGTGACAGCTGACGCTGCGAGGGAGCCGGGTGGCGAGGGCCCAGTAATAAGAGGAGGAAGATGAGACAGAGAGTTAAACTCTAACAGACTCAGATGCTCCCCGCAGACTGCTGCCTCCACCCCGAGTGTTTAAATACTACTTAATTAGGATCAACATTCATTGTTTATTAATGCTCTTCTGAGACAATGGCTCTTTTATCTGCGTTTTATCTTCCGGCTACACTAAGACCAAGGACACTCTCACAGAAGATCTAAAGGAGGAGACCCTGATGAATTGGGAGTTTAAAATACAAATGGAACTTCCTTTGTCAGTCCTGACTTGTTTTATTAACATCTGAAGGTTGATTTACAGCAGATTAGCAGGCAGGAGAGGACTGTTTGTCCAGTCACTTTACTTAACACACAATTAGAAAAAATAAACATCAAAAATGGCTTCCTGCTATGGGCTAATATAGATGGCACAGTCAGTTCTAAAATAGTCACTTCCATCTCTGTCATCGATTGTAGTGACCAAGGACAAGTATACCCTATCTCAAGACCACAGGAAAACATTCTGTGCAAAATGTTTTGAAAGACCTAGTTTTCACATGAACACAATGAAAGGGCCTGTAGGAGGTATTTGTGGAGATGATGGTGGAGTCAGACGTATCTAGGCTCAATCCTGCTTCCACTTGTATAAGCTGTGTGACCTTGGGACTAAGCTCCATTTGTCACTTACAAAATGGAAACATGTATAAGAGCCGATGGGGAAGACTGAAGAGAAGATTACAGGAGATGATGCTTGTGCCCAGGGCCTGACGTCATAAGGGTTTGACAAACACCAGCTACGACATGATAGCGATGCCGACGATTTCTCTTAATAGCCTTACTTTCACACCTGAAAACGAGAACAGCTGAAAGTGGAGTGTCCTCAGTTACCATACAGGAATGTTATGGAGGTAAGCGAATGGTTGTATTTCTCCATCTCTTTGTAAGGAAATGAATACATGAAAACTATTAAACTAGTAATGAAAACTCAGTCAGCATTAAGAAAAATTTAATGCATTCATTAGACTGTGCCTGCACTTGAAACAAAGTATTCTAGGCCGCCTCCAACCTTCCACACTCCCCCATCCCTTTCCTGAGTTCGCATGGTTATAGTTGGAGAACAATGTTTGGCCCATTTTTAAAAGAAAGGAATCCTAACATCTTCCCGTGTTTAGGAATCCAATACCAATACGAAGGAACTTTCCTTTCTGCTTTTCTCATTTAAAAAAAAAAAAAAAAGGTGAATCTAACCTTGATGAGGAAGGAACCTGCATGTTTTGTTCATTGCTTCTTCTCCAGTGTCTATAATTGTGTCGGGCTCTTAACCCTCCTGGGCCTCTGGTGCCTCACACATACAATGTGCCATGCCAAATCTGAGCACCTCGGCTGATGCGTTCCTGCTGCTGTGTTTTTTAAGATCCCGCAGTTTCATCAGTCCACACAGAAGACACTTAGCACTGTTTCTATCCATAAGGAAGATGCTTTTCTGTACGCGGTCTTATATTCTTATATGTCCGTAAAACTGAGGGAAAGAGTTCCTCATCACCACTGAATATGCTGGCCTCGCCATAAACACAAACACTGTCCTGCAGCACGAGCTGTCTTGTCAGATGTGCCTGGGACCAGCAGTTCCCTGAGCCGATCAAACCATAAAAAAGTACATGTGGCAAACATTTTATTTTAATTTAAAACATGTAGCTGGTACAGTCCTTGACCAATCTCTCGGTATAAAGTTCAAGGTAGTTTATGAACGAACAAAGATGATTCTTATAAAAATATAACTCAACTAGTGCAATAGTAGTTGCTTAAGTTTTAGACCCTGGATCACAGCCTCACATCACGAAGAAAATGTGTTACAAATGCAAATTCTCCGGCCCGCCCTCCAGATCTACAGAATTACTAACTCTTGGGGTGGGGCCCAGCATGCTGCTTTGACAAGCTTCCGGGTGGTTCTGGCGTCTCCTGAAGTTTGAGAAGAACTGCAGGAAGGATGAGACGTGCGGGTGCAGGCAGCCCGGCAGCCCGGCAGCACTCGGCCAGCAGGACCTCCAAAGGGACTGGAGTGCACCAGTCACTCCAGAGAATCGGTTTCTGTACTTAAGACACACACAACATTACTGAGCTATGCCTTATATTAGGCAACTGTTCCTCAGAGTGGCTGACAGATGCCGCTCAGAGCAGCCAAATGTAACACAGAGCAGCCAAATGTAACACCGAACTATAACTAACATTTGCCAACTCCCAATTTTTCTGGTTCTCAGCTGAGATCTCTGCACAGGGCTTACTGTGGCCCTCTGCTCTATCCATGGACTTCGGTTAATAATCTCCATGAACTGAGAGTCACCTTGATGTCTGCATTCCTTCAGCCAGTGAAAACCCAGTTGGGGTGGTAAGCTCACACCCCCTCAACCATGCAGGGCTGGGCCACAGAAGAGGTTAGAAGCAAACCAAGGCATGCACTGTGTGTTATCTCCTGTATTTACCAACTTAATGCCTGCTCTGTGCGAACCAACAAATAGCACTTTCTTCTACTACTAGCTCATTTATAGCCACACGAGTGTAAGCATGTCCTGGGTTCTTTCATCATTCACAACTTTGTTCTGTCAGTAATATCTATCATCCTTTGTAGATCAGTGAGCCCTTTCAAACACAAGATATCTGTATTTCTAAGTGGAATCTGAGATGAATTTTGATAAACATGCATTCTGTATCGTAATAAAAAAGGGATTTTCCCCCTTAACTACCTGAATATATAAATGTTTAAAAAGTTTCTGAAAGCTGTCTTTGCATTAGGTGAAAATTCAATGTCAAAATAATATTAAAAATACACAAATCTGTTTTAACCATGATGTCATAAATAATAAATCAGAACACAAGTTTATCTGTGATTACGGGTTTTCTCCATTCTTTAAGTGGCTTGCCTCTTCCACAGCAGCGGCTCTATGGCCCTTTAATTTGGCAATTTGCACAGAGGCAGTTTCATTAGCACTCGATAAAACGCCGTCTCCGGCCCCGCCATGCACAGACGACACAGTGGAGGCTGCGATGCACCAGGCGGCAGGCACGGAGGCAACGTGCCCGAACAAACCAGTTCAAAGTTTCAATGGACTGATTCTATGTTTAGTGTGTGAGGGTGAACGCCGTAGGAGACGTGACCCCAATATTACTTTGTTTGAGGGCGATTCTCCATCATTATAACTCAGAGTAACTTTCAGCTTATTCCGGCTGGCTACTACGCCATGCCCCCCTTTGGAAGCGAATGCATTTCAGGTGCTGAGCCTTCTCCAAAAGCCAACACACCGTTTTTAGCAGTGCAGTCTCCAATGAGGCCAGCCAGCATACTATCTCCTTGAGGGATATTTACTTACATATTCAGTTCAAATTTACAGTGCCTGCTTGCGAATGAAATGCCACTTAAGAAGAGAATGCCATACCATTGTGGGAGATAAATCAAACAAGCACTTATTTTAGCACACGCTGGAAATCACACATTTCTAAAGCAGTATGTAGGTTATCTGCACAGCAGAAACACGTTCCAGCCCTCTCAGTACATTTCCCTGGCTACTACACAAACTAACCTAGAATTGCTTTCTTTGGCAAAAGTCTCCTTACTGAAGAAAACCAATTAACCCCTTTGATTCCTTTAAAGAATATGATGAGTATATGGTGACAGAGCTAGGCAGAAATTTTAACCTTTGAAAAGGACACTCTCAAAAGAAGTAAGGTTTAGGGAACAGCCCCCCTTGAAGGTCAGAATCATATTTATGACAGTCATTGGGCTGAATTCAAACCCCAGGGGAACAAAACTGAGTAAGGTTCGTCTTGTTAGCAAAAGGATTATTTACTCCTGAGAATATATCGTTAACACATATCAAACTCAGAAAAGTGGTGGTTTCACACAGCTGCTCCCTTCTGCTGATGACTTGACTGAGTCATCTTCAGTAAGTCTTCACTCAGAATTGTTTTTCCAGTAGTGTTGATGGCTTTGCACCGAATCATTCACACCAGCAGCCTTACAGCGACAGCCCACACAGTTGTGAGGCAGCTGGCTTGGGTTGCAAGGCTGGTGCCTTGAATTACTAGCTGTGGATGACTGCTAACGATTCAGAGACAGTCCACGTCCTTGGAAGACATTTTTTAAGTTTTGTATCTGAGCTTCTCTGATTTGGCCACTGCACTAAAATATCTGCAGACTTAGGGAAATGTATTTCAGCTTGGGGGTGAGGAAAACACTAAATGCTTCTTCACTGGCCATCCTCTTCACACGAAAAAACCCTTACCAGCACAATTAGGAACCCCTGAGCCCTCCTGAGTCCCCCCTCCGTGAGTCTTACTGTTACCTGGTAGTGCTAGGAAGGGGCCTGTCAACTCCAGAAACATTCAAATCTGTTGAGAATTTTTGTGAGTTTATTTGAGCCAAACTGACAACAACTGCTAGGAAACAAAATCTCAATGGACTATGAAAATGCTCCAGAAAATGGTGGTTTTGCACCTTACTTCGTACATTACAATCAAAAGAGAAGCCTAAGTGGGCTACATGAAATCCATCGGTGACAAACAAAGACGAGGGGAGCCTTTGGGATTGGAGGAAAAGTGAGATGACAGACACACACTTCTTTCACTCACAGGGCCCGACAGGAGCGAGGCTGGACTGAGTGCGGCGGGCAGGTGCGTGAGCGTCGTGCACGAGATGGACAGCGACTTGAACGTTCCACCTGCCATGCCACATGGTGTGCTTGAGTGTGACGTTGTTATGTTACAGAGTCGTGTGCTTGCGATTTAAAAGATTCTGTCATGAAAAGGGGGCGTTATTGGTGCTGGACCCTGTCGGTGGGCACAGAATAGTTAGCAGTGGACAATTAACACGGCAGCAATAACGATGGATGAGGGGATTTGTGGTCTCCTTCTGGTGCAGCTTGAGGGATCCAGAAATAGGAAATTACACGGGCAGTCCAAAGGTACGTTACTGTAGATGCGAAAAGACAACAGACAGGCTTAATTAAAGACAAGACTGACTTTTGTCAGGGAAGATTCAAGCCTAGGACATGACTGCCTGCCATAAACTGCTTTTAATTACTAAGTTTTAATTTCGGACCACCACTTTGTGGCTACTTTAGGTGTCTTGAGATTGTAAAGCTGTCACACAGCCTCCCTTGAACTTGTCAGGTTAGTACGTGGCCCCTTTTTCTCCACAGGCCACAGAAGACTGCGGGGTCTCTGCTCAGTAAAAGAGGCCCAGGACTTGGAGGAGGAAAGGCCCTCGGCCCCCAGCTCGGTGCTCTGGCAGTGCTACGGAGGGGAACAGGAACAGGGCCCAGCACTGCCTCTGTTTATCGTCCGCACATTTTCTTCTTTGCTTCCCTGATGAAACTGTCAATCTTCATAGTTGTGTTAGCAATCACAGGGATGTGCTGTGAAGCAGCTTTAAAGGCATCTGATAAAGGGAAAACCTGTGCCCTTCCGGTCCTGAGACCCTCTTTACAGTCATTTGCCAGTGATGAGGTTGGGCATTCTGATTCACACACACTACAAGAAATTTGACTTGGCAAGTCAAACTGCCACCTCCTCGACAGAACAAGTGGGACCGCAGAGCCGCACTCTTTTCAGTCCTTCACAAAGGTAGAACTTGACGTTACTACACTGCCTGGATCCGGGTGGCTGCACTGACCAGCAGGAGGTAAAGGTGCCTGGGTGACAGACATGGACGGGTATTTTTGCAGTACTTCGTTTAAAGTATTTTTCTACCTTAATGTGGCTTCTAGACTGGAAATCTCAAGAATAACCATCTCCATAAATGAGCACTGTGTGGTGAAACTTCAACATGCCAATTAACAACAAGTGAGCAAAACAGAACCACAGACATGGAAATAAAGAACAAATTCACAGTGACCAGAGGGGAGGAGGGCGGGGATAATGGAGGAAAGTGGAAGGGGCAAGTCGAGGAACATTTATTTATAAAGGACCCACGGACAATAGAGGGGAGGACTGAATGTGGGAGGTGGGGGGAGGGTAGGTCAGGGGAGAGTAATGGGGGAAAATGGGGACAGCTGTAACTGAGCAACAATAAAAAAGAAAAAAAGAAAAGCAAACAAACAAACAAACAAAAGAACCTTTGACATGCTGGCATTCAAGCAAACCCAGTGGCCCCACGTTATCCCAGTGAAAGGTGCTACAGTGGGGTAAAGACCTCAAGTGGCCAGTGAGAGCGCTCCAACTTTAAACTCCCCCAAACCACCACCAGAAACAACACACAGACCTGAGAGAGCCCATCTTTTCCTCCCAGGGCAGTTCCATCCCAGCAGCTTCCCAAGCCCAGTGGGCAAGTGACTGGGCTGCAGCATGCTTCCGTGCCTTCCGTGCGGGCTGTTTCTGTCACTCCAGTCTCCTCAGCGGCAAACCACTCAAGGGCAAACTGAGGTTTATGCTCCCAATTAGTTCTTGAAAACTAGGAGCCGGAGTACACATTAAAGAAGGAAAACTGCTTAGTACATACTCTGTGGGGCCTCCAAACGGCAGGTGATGCCACACACCATATGTGATTCGACAACTAAAGGCGCCGAGGGGAGTAGAGGGCAGAGCTGAGCCTCTACTCCGACTCCGAATCACGGAAGCCAAGCGGTTCAGATTGTGAATTACAAAGTAGCGTGCGATTTCTTATACGGAATTACCCATCGAGTCATGTAACTTAAAGCATCTGTCACCAGCCCAGCGTGCTTTCTTTCCACACCATGGACATGCCTTTAGCCATGCCCATTCGTACGTATCTGGGTAGGAGCCCAAGGAAAAAAGTTAGGTCCCTCTAGGTTTTATGAGGCTTTTAAGAAACAACTTCTCTGCTCTAGTATCTTAGAAAAAATGTGACTACACCAAAACAAGTCATCTGTCACGCAGGTATGTGCTGCATTTTCCCTACTGGAAATTATGCCTTCTGCAAGGAAGGTTTAGGCAATGGAGAGGATTTGTGTAAAAACGTGCAGCAGGCAACTACCACTATTTCCTTCCCAAATGCATCCCAAAAGAGACATGCATTTAAGTAACACAGCAGGCCAGTATGACCAAAATGACAGCCCTCTCTCCAATTTATCCTTCTGACGGAGAGTAAGCAGACACACAGTAACAAATGCCTTCAGTCTAGATTTCATATCAGGCACTTTGATGAATAGTAGCCTAAAGGGCAACATATTTATAAGTTTTAAGTCTCTCCTGCAACACAAACTGTCCTGATTTATCCCTAAGATAAAGGCAGTTCTGAGAGCTACTTTGCCATATTTATTATTTTACTGAGGGGGAAAAATGTTGATTCAGCCCTCAATCTGCCACCACTGATGTTATAAATGCTGGTAAGAGACCAATGCTGATGTCTATAAATATTAGTCTATTTGCCGTACGTTTGGGGCCCCCCTCCCCTTTTCTTCCAGAACATTCCCCCCCTTATTCTTGCTGCATCTACAGGACTTTCTTTATTGGTTTAAATCTTAAAAGGACTGGAAAGGGTAGCTGTTTTGAAACCCATGACTGACGGGGTAGCTGATGGCCCAGCAAAGCTCCAATCCAGTGTTTATTTAAAAGAAGGCTTTACGAACAAATGTTGATACCTCTTTTGCCAACTGATAAACAGGCACTCGTATCTCCCTACTCTCACCCCTACTCCCAATAAAAACTTCAGTATACGGTACCATCAAAGGTTATTAAATTCCTTTATTTAAAATATAATCCTCCTTACTTTGACACTTGAATTAAAACAAAACACTCCCACTTTCTCAAAAATCCTGTTTGCTTGATTTAAGACATGGTTAATATATATCATTTTGGGGATCCACCTAAAGTCATTGCTTACTTCAGCTGCCTGTGAAGCACTGGGAGTTCATTCATTGGCAAGTATGAAAAACATCTGAACACAACCAGCAGATTGTGTTTGTCCACAGTGTCAAAGTGAACTGTTCATTAGCATGTGTGAGAAACAATCAAGTCACCAAAGGGTATTAAGCAAACCTGGATGCGGATGGGGACTTAGAGGCTGATGTGTTAATTTACTCTCCTGGATGAAACACCAGAGACAGATCCTTAGTACAGCTTCATCTTCACTGGGCTCAACATCCAGGTAGAAATGGATGCCCTCCCAGGAAGGAAAGGGCCAAAATACATTGTTATAGCCATTGCAAATAATTAAATTGAAGTTCTTCTACATATAAGATTTTGGGCTAGGTACCATCAACTATTTACTCTATACATTATATTTGTACCTATTAGAGGTGAACACAGGTTATAATCTTTTCTACTGTAAGAAGTATTTCTTAGAGATGGAGACTCTTAAGAGAGACTGCAATACAACGAGACTAAAGACTTTCAAGGCAGTTTGCAGAACTTTCACTACTACCATTCTTGGCTAAATTTGAAAAATGCTTGGTGTAAACACTGTATGTGCTGGTTGGGTTGGCTGCCAAGGACCCACTGAGACATGGTGTTCCATGTGGATGTGCATCTTCAATTAGTCTCAATGGATTCTGTACGTACTCAACATCAATCTATACCACCCGTGCCAGACTGAGAGCATGGAAATGTTCTTCCTAACCATTCTTCCACAGAAAACTGCTGTTCTTCCTTCCAGTAAATTCTGGAAGATCTTAAATGTTGGTTTAACAACATTCCTATTAAAGATTTTTCAGGAACTTGGGAAGACCCACGCTCTGTGATTTTGTTCAAGGCCAAGGAAAGCAGTTTAAGGACATTATTCAGAAGTATGGACACTCAAAACAAAAATATTCCTATGACCAAGCACCTGAGAAGAGACCTGTTTTGATTCTGCTTTATTTCCTGAAGAAAGAAAGCAACAGCACCAAGTTTTTACGATGGAAAGGCTGACCGACAGAACAACTTTAACCTCCGCTCATTGGTACGCAGGTCGGAGGCCGTCAGGTCAGGGCAAGAAGGACAACACAGGCCCGGAAAGACCCAGCATTGCAGCAGTGGGCCTGTCCCCTAGAAAGCTTCTCCGCTGCCTACTCGTGAGCACACAGTAGTGCATCCTGAAAACAGAGTAAAAGCTGTGTTTCTGAGATGAAGGCTAAAAAGCTACACTCCTTTGCTCTGTGAAGTCACCTACTTTATGGCCATAATTACTCTAAAAGGTTTAAATGGTTATCTCTATGCTAGATTGATAACCAGTAAATACATATATACGTACATATATACATACATAAATATAAAATAAAATAAAACAAAACTGTTTGACCACAGCCAGCACGCTTAAAGCATCATCGCTGTCTAAAAACAGGATGTCTATACTATTGTGGTGGTTCATCATATTGCTATCACATTAAATTTAGAAACGTCTCTTAAATGTTCCTCATTAACTGAGCACATTATTCAATTCTGTGCTAAATTTCAAAATAGCTCCTTTAACGAGAAATGAGAAACAAGAAGTCATAGCAGATATCAGCTCGATAATTAAATGTTTCAAAGACAGAGGAGACAAAAATGAAACCCACTGATCATTCTTACTGGAAGTATCATGATTTTTATCACATATTTAACCAAAGAACTAGGTACCTTAAATGCCAGATACAAAAACAAATTGTGTTTGGCTTTTAATTAAGTCTTTATCTTTGTGTAAAAAAAAATTTACGCCTGGGGCTTTAGATTGTCATTTTACACAAAAGTAAATGGTAAATGCCTTTCCACATGCAAAGCCATTAGATATAATTATGCAATGGGCAAAGCGTGTATCACACTATAAATGTCATTTGGTGTTACAGTTATAAACTCATCAACATTTATCAAAACATTGCCTGGAGAAAGAATGAGATGGCTACAGCTAGTGACAAATTCAATGCCATCTTTGAAAACACACGACAAAGAAGTGTCCCAGGAAAACACACACAGACATACTAAAGTGGTGATCTTCATGCCCATTGAATAGAAATTCTCTTCTCTCTAGAGATGCCCCCCAACCACAATATATTTTGGTGGGATTTCAAAGTCTACTTTCCTCCTGGAAGATCATACTCCCTACCCGCTGCTTCTAAACATCGACATAAGGTGTGTGTAATGCAGCCAACTTCTGCAGGTAGAGGAACATGTGAATTCATCTAGGTGAGCTTTAGGGTTTGATTTCAATTGTTTATTCAACCATAAAACTTAGTGCTTCTTAGTTCGTAATCCCTTAATGGTGTTCTGTTCAAATGGAAAGCCAGGGACCATTCCTGCTAAGTCCCCCTTAGACAACAGTGGCTTGTTTCTATTTCTCGCCCCGAATCACGGAACAGCCCAGGTGCTTAAGCACAGCACCAGGCTCTGCTCGCACACTGTGCTAACAGTTCTCCCTTCTGAGTGCCATTTCACTATCCCCATCAATCTGGTAGTTATCGCCCAGGGAGATTTGTCCCTTGAAAAACAAAATGGTTGGGCTTTAAAAAGTCTACTTCTTTCCCTGTCCCCATTTCAGCTTCACACAACTTGTTAATACAAAATCCTGGCCATGGTCCGGAGTGATCATGCCACGGGCCGTGTTTCTGTCAGAGCCGCTCCTGCCCTACGCAGCCCAGTGCCTAAAATCTGGGGGAGGGACCGAACAACAGCCACAAGAGGTGGGAGGAATACTAACTAGCTCTTAAACATGTCATAAGGAAAGTTGATCCAAAGGAAGAAATTTGATTTATATAGTTCTTAAACTGTTAATAACTTCATCACGCCTTTCCTTTACAGGCTAGATGCTTCAGATATCTATAAATACCAGTATTTCTTGGATGGAATAGCTTCCCAGAAACCCAGCAACTGGAACTGGAAGGCAGATTGTGTGTCTTCTCCCTGATCTGGGCTTGTGTTACCACGAGTGCTCCCCTTTTGGCCCTGCCTCGATCCTTCCCACATACCCTGCTTCCTTGCTGAACCCCCTTTCCATGAATTTGACTAAGAACCCCACCCCACCACCACCATGGTCTTTCCAGCTGAGGTAACTGAGGTATTCTTTCCCCTTCAATTACAGATTTCAATCACTCTAAATGGCCATCCACCATTCTCTTAACTAGCCCAAGGGATAGATAATGACCAAAATACACTTGGGAACACCCAGTTCCTCTAATTCCACAAAAATCCTTTTCCACTGTGCATCATTGCTCAGAATCAGGACCATCAACAGCATGATGCTGCCCCTTCGGTTTCTCCATGGTTGGGGAGATACAACTGCCTCAAACTCGACCTCCTCTCTCCCCCACAGCCTTCTCAGCCCTTTGCTGCCTCATTAATTCCAAGGCATTTTTCAGATCTCAGCTCAGATACCATTTCCTTCAGGAGGCCTGACCTGACTCCAGCCCCTCAGACAGGACAGGGCCCCTTTCAGGATCCCACAACACCCTGTGCTTCCCCATCTTAGAACTCGGAAGCTCTTAAATTTCTTTACAACATGACCTTAGAAAATGGATGCTTTACTGTTTCCCTCCCATCTATTAAGATAGAGAGAAAAATCTGTCAATTAAATTTGTGAGCCTTTTTATAAGATTAAAAACAAAAGGTACATACAGTTCTCTGATAGCAAAGAAACATATGCATTCAAGACATTATAACTGTTTGCCCCTTGATCCTACCCTTGTACTTTGCAAGTAACTTATTAAACAAAAAGTGACACAGCTAAAAATGAAGGTGTTTTAAAGGGGATTTTAGAGGGGATTGGAGCGGAAGGAGTAAGAATGTATTTTAGTTAAAAATTCATTTAAACTATTTTAAGGGGACTCAGTGAGCCTTAATAAGGTGAAAAATAAGAATGTATTAGAAGATAATGGTGCATTTGTTATTTAAGGTTTTACATTTCTTGTTCCCCACTAACAGAGATGTTATTTTTTTCTTTAAATTTAATCCGATCCCATCAGCACCGATTTTCAATTTACCAGTCTTTTCAAATAGGCACAGAACATCCAGCAAACACAGAAAAGTATCTATTCCATTGCCAAGGTTAGCAGAAGCTTAGTTATTACCATTACTTGTATTTAATTTCAAGCTTGCCAACTCATAGCTTCAGAAAGATGGAAGGAAAAAACAGGTTATTTAAAATTGATGTGTTTTATCATTACCCATCATTAAAAAATGATGCTGTTGTACCATTTCAGAAGTAGCAGGCAGTGAATATTTAATGCTTATGCTAGTATTTATTAATTTCGCATTTCCACAGTTCTTTATAGAATAACTATTTTAAATGACTATGATTTACATTTTTTACAGACTCCCTGGCATTTAATTTCTACTCACAAAGCACTTATATTTGTGCTTAAAAAGCTACTCGGTAGCACCTATAAATCGAGGAACTGTTTAAAACAATGGGCACCATCAGAATAGGGACAGAGAAAAGTCGCACGAGTGGGCATCTGTTAACGAGCTAGCACGTGGGAGAAGGAACAGTCGTGGCAGCATGCCACTCCCAACCTCTGTGCAGAATACATTAGACTAATAAAACAGAGCCGAGTCAACAGACGGGGCTAAGTGGAGGCCAACAGAGAAAGACACACAAGAATATGCGCGTACATCCTCACAATGAAAAATAAATATATATTAAGTCACACAATTCCACGGTGATTTGGAGAATATCCCCACATACATAAGTTTTATGTTCTCCTTATATCATAAACATCTGGAGGGCAAGAACTATCTTTTACATATAAATTTCACTATTTTTCTTGTATTTAGAAACTATATCTGTTTATATTGACAAGTCTATTTCTTTGATAATTAGCCATTGATTGGAATGCTGCAAAACTCTCTGTGGATGCAAATGGGCTATTTCTACCCTGTGTACTCAAATCATCTCTATATTAAGGCGATACTCTGGTTTGAGCACCTGAAAATTCCCATTCTGTCCTCATACTGTCATCTGTCCCGTTTCTTCCCCGCACTAAGCATCCTACTAGCTCTGCAGAAGCGGACAAAGAAAAGTCGATCTGTGTCGAACACTAATAAAGACCACATTTTTCTCAACAAGATTGCATCCAGTAAATTGTGAGCCTGAGGGCAAAGTACGGAATAGGGGAGGCTTGTCAGCAAGGGAGCATCTCACAGCTGGTAGCCAACAGCCAGCCTGACTACACAAGAATAGACTGCTGACCAGCAATACCGTGCCCACCACAAAGTCGGCTAGAGAAATATCTCTTGCTATGATATGGTTTTGTTTTTTTTTGTTTTGTTTCACCTATTAGTATTACTATACAGCAAATTTTGACACCCTGGAAGCTCACTGTCAGCCACCAAGCTCTAATGCTGTTAGAGACTTAATGAAAGCATGGCTTGACAAAATACACAGGGCTCACAGCTCCCTGAAATGCATGCTAAAGAGTAAGGTATGGTTTCCTCTCTAATTCAGTAACACAATATGTGCAGAACACCATCACTAATAACAACAATGACAAGAGTTCCATGGTCCACTAGGATTATGGTGATTCTATCACAGAATGTCAAGACTGAAGCAGAATTTAACCAGTAAGAATGCTAGTTGTAATCACCTCATTGCAGCCTCTTCTGATGATAGAGATTAAAGCAATACAATTACTAGCATCAAACTGGTAAAAAAGGGAGGCTGAGAAGCCCTGAGAAGCAGGGACTTTCTATACTTCACATAGTGCCTGCTCCAAATAGGGTTTCCACACTATCCTCATGCCTGGTTCACAAGAAGAAGGCTTCTGCTAGCGGAGGGAAGACTGCCTGTTGTGACATTTTAATTTTTGCTCCAGAGTCATCATCAAACGACAGTGGTTGTGTGTTTAATTTAGACTAAATGTTGAAACTTCAAACACAAATAAGCTATATTCCTTTTCCTCGAGGACCTTAGGGTTTGGCCAGAGACAGGACAGGCAAATGAAAAGGAACAGAAGACAAAGCCAGTTGAGCTAAACACTGAGGGAGTGGTGTGGGCACTGAGCTCTATGGAAGCCCTTTCCCTGCTTCTTGCGTGTACAATATTCATTCCCATCAGCAGTTTCATTCGAACTCTGACATCGTCCTTTGGGGGTTCACAGATCTTTACTTGCACTGCCATTCTTGCTCTTCCACAATCGAAGTCTCAACCCACTTTTCCGTGGCTGACCATCTGTACAACAAATTCCCTCCCTACTGCGCCCTGTAGATTGCCATGAAGACTTGCCTGACTGTGTCGCGTAGAAAGGGCCTTTTGCCTCTTTGAATTCCACATGCTCTGTTTTAAATAGAAAAATACCTCCTTCATGAGCTAAAATGAGAAAAATATTAATAAAGCACTTAGAACAGTATCTAGCACATTGTAAATTCTCAGTGAACGTTACCTATTATTATTGTTATTATTATTGGTCACAATTTATTATAATTATATGTGGTAATCATAAGCAAGTTTAAGGAGGAGAACTTGTCCTCTAACAATTCAGGATTTAGTTAGATAGATAAGATAGGTCTTTTTATAACTAGGATGGAGAGGATCTGATAAGGATCTAATGAATGTTTTAGGAGTTAAGATAGAGGAGGAACTTACTTTTCGATTACTAGGGAGAGCTCTGAAAGTCAGAGAAAGAAAGAGACTTTAACCCGGAGGTGCTGAGAAGTGACTGAAGGTAGTTGAAAGTGAGTATGAAGGGAAAGTAGTAAAGAGGTATCAGGTATCACTTTACTCCAGGAAGAAGAATTCTACAAAAGTTTATAAGATGGATTAAATGTTGCATTTGTGATGAGGATGGGAAGTGGGGGGACCACGAAAGTGAAGAGACCAGCTAAGAGGTTATTATTGGCGATTGCCGAGCAAGCTGACACTGACCTGCACCAGGGTGGGAAGAGCGACAGTCTCAAGTAGGCAAGGTCGGATTCCAGAATTATAAAGGAACAACTTATACAACCTGGTCTATCTCTAAATGGTGGTGTGGGAGAAGGGTAAAGGAAATGAAGCTAAATGCCAAGAGTGAGTCTGGAGGGCCAGGACTCATGAGTGAAATGGGAAGCCTGGAGAATGTTGGCAAGGAAGAGCACATGATGCATTCAAATAGTTGATGATGTGTAGCTCTGCACTTTCAAAGGGAGCTCAGGAGTAACAGCCCTGGCCAGGTGGCTCAGTTGGTCAGAACGGTGTCTTGATCCACCAACGTTGTGGGTTCAATCCTTGGTCAGAGCACATACAAGTATCAACCAATGAATCCATCAGTAAGTGGAACAACAAAATCGTTGTTTCTCTCAAATCAATAAATTTATTTTTAAAAAGGATAAAGAAAGATGCAGATTTGAGAACCATCTAAATCAAGATGACAGCTGAACTGGATCCTCAGAAATCATACTGGAAGGTAGGCAAACTTCCAGCATCGGTCAAGACAGTCTCTCAGAACGTCATCCCATCTGAACCCACCTACCACTAGGCTCTTTGTGGGCAGACACTAACAACCCACCGATCAGAAAACCAGACACATTTTCACTTATTTCTAATTACAGTATCACTAAATCGACATTCCAAGGTTGCAAAAATGGAATTTGGGTATAGTCAATGCCTACCAATGGACTAGCAAGTAGAATTAGACAAATTGAACATTTTTGACCCCTTAAGTGAAATTGTTCATTAAGAATACCTAACAGAAAAGTGTCAGGCTAAGGAGAAAATCTTGTGCTCACCCTTGACTTTTTCCTGAATATCCAAGATCTATTTTACACTAAAATTGATTTTCTTTTCTGAAGTAAAAACATTTAAGAGCCCAGGGATCTGTACAAGGTATTCTGTATTAGATAGTGCAGAAAAATTTTGCTCTTTTGTTTTCCAATTCATAGGAGAAGACTGAACTCTTCCCTGCTTGTCCAAAGACAAACATTTAGGAGCTAGGTCATGACTCTCCAGACATGATGGTGCTGTCCGGTACGAGTAATGAGTCATTCCTCTCGGGTAAACTATATCCCAGACAAAGGCCCTTCAGCAAGAATGAGAGAGAGGAAAAAACAATTTATTAAAATACATGTACTTTTTCACACATACCCCAATACGTTAAGCACATATTTTGCCATGGGCACCAAATTCAGTTTAATTAGAACAATATTCCTTCCTACCCAGCTAATCGCGCTGCAACATTCCCCTGTCCCCAAATGAAATTACGGCAAGCCAGTACCCTAGGACGAGTGTGTGCCTCGCATACTACGCGGCTGCACAAAGCCAAGCCTCTTCTCAGAAAAGGACAACAGACTTGGCTGCACTGCATGTTAACATCAAGCCACTGGGTTTAATCCAGTTAAACACAAGCCTCAATTAGTAAGACATTTGCTATCTAGTTAAGGGTGTGAATCTTGAGTTAATAACCTCTTCAGGCTGTCTTATTTCCGTGTTTTAAAAGTTATAAAGCGAGAGAAAGAGCGCACTATAGAGTGTGCAGGGAACAAAGACACCACCTTTTCTGGGACCCTGCAGGGACCAAAACCTCATCACTTGCAGCCAGCTGTCCCACTCTCCCAGCATTTGGTTTAGGGAGGAGATGTGAACGTGGCCACAAAATGCAATGCCTTTTTTCATTAAAATGGAATCTGAGCAGTTTTCTTTCTAGAGGGGTTTTAAAAATAAGCTTTTTATTGCTTGCATCTCCAAATTGCTTTATTTGGCATAGTGTTGAAAAAACGCTAGAATTTATATATAATGTAGCCAACAGATAAGAAAGCAGAAAAAGAAAAGGAACAGGGGATTAATTATCAGTCCTACAGAATGAACTTTACCCTGACAAGGTAATATAGTCCCCGTAGGCACAAAAGATGAAAAAATTACAGCATGCCTAATACACAGACAGTTATCACATTGTGTACAAATCAAAGCAGGCCTCACGCGGCAGCCACGGCTCAGATCCTCAGACAGCTGCAGTGCATCGCCATCAGCAGAATGAAATATGGCAGCTTGCTCTGTGTGCGTCAGTACCGCTGACCAGGCCCACAGACAAGAGGACATCAAAAAGTACATTTTCTATCAAGATGTGGCTTTATCATCAAATTTACTCATTTAACTATGAATGTGGTCTCTCAGTGATTAATGATGAGGAATCTACCATGACAAGTAACTTACCTGTAACACAACCTGCTCAAAAACAGGCAGCAAAGAGCTGCACGTCTCCCTAGGCAGTCTGTCAACGTCAGCTTCTCAGCAGAATAGAAATAAAAGCTCACTGATGACAACTGTGAGGGCCATGGCCCCTCTGGCCTTGACCTAACATTAGCTGTAAATGGACTGGACTCCTGGTACATTGGGAAACCCACCCAAGTACAAGGCAGAATCTGTTCCCTTACTATGAACAAGGGCAGAGAAAGAAGCAGGCTGTGTCTGTTTGCCCAATGCTTCCTACAGCCGCGGGTCATAGGAGACCCTGGACCACAGCTCTGCTAAATCATTCTGAAGAGACCTAACAAACTTCTCCACAGGTCAGGAGGCCCAAGAACTCCCAATAAAAATAAATAATAATAAATTAGAGTATTAATTCAGCCAACATCAAGAGTTTGGCTCAGGGGAATTCATTCCCTCAAGACTTTAGCTTAGAGAATACCAAGATAAATGCTACTTTTACCTCCTGTAGGGTTCTCCCTTTTTAAAAGGGAAAACAAATACATTTTCAAAACAATTCTCATTTTTTTAACCAATTTCCTATTATACATTATGCATAAACTTATTTCAAAGTTGTTGAGTTTTCAAAAATCGTTGTTATCCAACATGATTCTGAATGGTCAGTGCCAAATCATCTGCCAAATAATGAAACTTGTTCTTCAAGGAAGTTACTTAGTTCTATGAGAGTTTAAGATGAGTCTGCTGAAAAAGGATGGATCTTCTGGTCCAGGGCAAATACGCAGTACAAGGTACATCTTACGTGGAATACATGACCTGTCTATAACTATAGCAGTTTTCAAAGAAAAAAAGCTTACTTTACTTTTCAGCTAAACTGATGTGCAGAAGGTAAGTTAAAAAGTCGTAATACTTTATTTAACAGCTGACTGAGGAAACAGACAAAATACCATGTCACTGACATTTAATCATAGAGTTAAATAATTGGTTCATTTTTTAGATGTATTTCTCTTTACAACACATTCTGAACTGTCTTTACAAAGTACAACATGTACCAAAGATATACAAGTCATCCTCTTGAGGGTTTTATTGAAATTGTTTAGTTTATCTGGATTCATTAAGTTCTTCCTAGTTCCTCACACTTTTAAATTATTATGTTTTGGTAGGCTCTTAATAAAATATAAGAATCAATAAATCACTACTGCAGATTATTGCATGCCAAGTACAACGGTGCTACTTCATAAGGATTGTCTCATGCTGTCCTCACAGCAGTCCCATCGGATGCGTTCAGTGATCAGCTGCATTTTGCAGAGGGCATGGACTAAGGAGCATGCCCAACAGGTGCCTAAGCCAGGATTCCAACCAGCTTCCTGTAACTTCCAGGATATTATCTCAGACTAGTTTTTAAAGTGTGATAACCCAGATACATGATTATAAAGAAACATCAAAGGTCAGACGAGGCACCTAACTTCAGTATTCAAATATGAATCACAAAGAGGTATATTGAGTTTTACTGAGGACACTATAGTCAGCAATCTGGGTTAACAATCACCACTGAGTTTCTATTATAACACCAGAAAAACACAGCCCAGAGAGCCCTGGGCTTTGTTGTCATCCATTTCTAGGAAAATGTTGGTTATTTGCCCTCCAGGGAGTTTGGTGGGTGTGGGTGGGGGGAACCAAGCGTTCTCCTGGGGATGGTTATAGCTGACAAATGACTGAGGTAACTCCCCATGGAGGCTGTATTTTGAGTTTCTAGCCAATTAATCTTCATATGCCAATTTCCTCAACAGGCAAAAGCAACAAAGAGGCCATGGAGGAAGAGACAGTCAGGATCTTGGCAATTATTTACAGGGGAAAGAAGGGCCTATAAATAAGGACCCATTGACAATAAAATGGAAAGAAAAACTAAGTGGGGTTAAGAAGTAATGCAGGGTTTATAGTAAAATAGGGTCTTCTACAGAGTTTAGAAATTACTGGCCTTTAGCATACACTAAGGCAAATGGTCCCATGAATCCATCTTTTCCCTCTCCGTGGGCTGAATCACACTCCACACGATATACTAAAAGACAGCCATGAACAGCTTTTATAGCTTTGATGAATGGCTTTTTAGTTCAGGTTGCAATATGAGAACAAAACAAGTGGCTGTGAATCATAACATTTTATGGGTCTGCTGCTTCATATAGTTTTCTAAAATTAAGCCTCTAAATTATGCTCCACCCTCATTAGAAAAAGTCCCAGAAAGAGGAAAGCATTTTGGAGGCTGTGCAAAAGAGGCAATGGAGAACCTGAACTCTGATTAAACCGAGGGGCACTGAGGGAGAAGGAATGTGGTGGTAAGAAGAAGACACGTTGCTGCCTATGAACCAAGTGCCAAAGACAGTGACTACAGTCAGCTGGCGTCCACTACTCATAAACAGCAAGGTTTAGAAGCCAGAAATTTTCAAATTATAGAAGACATCTGAAAAACTAAAGCAAGAGGAAGCCATTCCTATGCAAAGTTAAAAGGGGAGGAGGGCTCTGGCCAGTGTGGCTCAGGTGGGTAGAGCACTGTCCTGTGCACCAAAAGGGTGCGGGCTCGACTCCAGGTCAGGGTGCACACTTGGGTTTCGGGTTCGGTCCTCTGTCCCCTGGTAGGGAAGCCTATGAGGGGCAACCAATTGATGTTTCTGTGTTACGTCAATGTCTCTCTCTCTCTCTAAATTAAAAAAATAAAATAAATTTTAAAAAGATGCAGAATAAAAATTTTAAAAAGTGTATTTCCACCCTATGAGTTATGCAAGACCCTATAGAGTTGTAAAAGACAGCATAAAAAGGGTCAAGTCAAGGAACAGGTATAAAGGGCCCATGGACAAAGACAACTGGGGGCAGAGGAGGACTGAAAGTGGAACGTGGGGGGTGGGGGGCAGAGAAGAGTAATGGGGGGAAGTGGGGACAACTGTAATTGAACAACAATAAAAATATTTAATAAAAAAGTAAAAATGGGAAAAAATAAAATAAAATAAAATAAAGGTCATCACCCTCAAGGTAGTTACCATTTAGGGAGGTAACAGACAAGAAAGAGCACAAAGCAAGGCAGCAAAAAATTAATTACCAATTTTCCTGGAAGCTACTATAGTCGCTCTAGATATTCAGGACAAGGTGAGATCTGGAAAGAAGACTGGTTATGGTTTCAGTAAGGCACCCCATCTGAGCTCCCATAATGCCTGGTACTCTCTGCGTCGGGGACCTACCACCTGCTGGGAATGCAGGACTTCCCCTGCCTCCCTGCTGCTCTGAAAGTCCTTTGAGCGCAGAGGCCATACCCACCTCGTTTGGTGTGGGTCTCTAGTGCCTCTCGGGAACTGAATATAATCCAGGGAAGACAAGTGAGGAAAAGCTCTTAAAGAGGGTTGGGTCTTGGACTAGCTTCTAAAAGATGATATAATTATTAAGGCTGAAATAGGTATTCCAGGCAGGGGACCTGCAGGAACCAGGGAGGAGGCTTATGAGCACAGACTGTGTGTGCTGTGCGTAGGAAGAGAGGAGAAAGCAGGCAGGCCATGGCTGGAAAGATAACACTTGTAGTTTAAAGCTTTCTACTCCTAGAAATGGGTCAGTTATTTCAAGGCCTCGAGATGATTTATTATTACATTATTACTAACAGAACTAGATGTGAATTATTTAAATACTACCACTGCCCATGTGGCCTGCTTGCCAGCAGAAATCACTCCCATTCCTACCACAAGATACCCAGGGGGACAATAGGCTGGCCAGTCCCTTTGTGGAGTAATGCTCCCTCCCTCCATTCTCTTCAACAGATTTTAATGTCAGTTTCCCTGCTCCAGTTTACCAATTATTTAAAGGTTAGAATCACTCAGATAAGGTTTGTTTTTTTTTAAAAAGGAAAACAGAAAGGAAGATAGTCTTCAAAAAAGAATAAAACACACTCATGTAAGGTTAGAGTTTGCCACTAAACACAATCCCAAATGCTGTTTTCCTCTCCCATTTTCTCACCACCATACCCCAGCATCCAATCAACACGGTCACTCCGATGAATTTATTTTTTAAAGGAGAAAACATTTCTAATGCTTTAAAGGTATGTTTAGGCTGTATATTAAAAGTCAAAGGTTATGTATTATTCTTTGCCTTGGTATTTTCCTGATTTCTTTTTAAAGGCATTTAGTTCAATAACTAATGTTCTCCCATTTTCAATATGTCTAAGTGGTTAACAGAGGATTTTCTAAGTTTGTTCCTATTAAATGAGCTGACCAAAGTCTTTACTTCCTAGTTAAATGGACTCCATCCAAGAATGCGGTGGAAGACAAAGAATCCAACTGGTTTCGTGGCTCAATCCAATGAAGCGTCCCTCCCTCAGCCTCTGACAGCTCAATCTCAATGCTTCCTGACGGCATGAAGGATTGCTAATTTCTTACGCTCTCACTGGTGGTTCTTAAATGCTCACCAATGAACCAAATGCTGATCAGTCGATGCCAAGGCATCAGAAACCAAACTGCCAACCCCCTGATTTCTGCAGTCCAGAGACTCGAGTTTAAAATCAGCTCAAACACTTTAAAACTTAACGTTATTGTTGAGGCATTCACAGTAAAAACACTTGTGAATGCAATTTATTTCTTTTATTTACTAAAGAGAGAGAGAGAGAGAGAAACATTGATTTGAGAGAGAGAGAAACATTGATTTGTTGTTTCACTTTTTCATGCATTCATTGGTTAATTCTTGTATGTGCCCTGACCAGTGATAAAACTTGCAACCTTGATGTATAAAGGCAGCGCTCTAACCAACTGAGCTACCCACCCAGGGCCTTGTGAATGCAATTTATAATTTAAAGGAAAAAGGCTAGGATTATAGCTCACGCTATCTAACATTTGTTGAACACTCACTCCGTGACATGAACCGTGTCCTTCAGATGCATTCAATCATGCATCCGCAGCAAACCCCAATGTGTCATACTCTAACCCCCATTTTATGAGTGAGGACACAGAGGCACAGAGAGTTTATAACTCATTCTAGGTCACCCAGCTAGGAAGTGCTGAAGCCTGGAACCTTTACTAGAGGTTTACAGGTATAAATAAGGGAAAGCATTAGACTTTAACTAGAAATATGAAGAAAAATTAACATTCACCAAATGACTGTGAAGTGCTTTCACATCTATCATTCCATTCTAACACAAAGTGGGTATTAGTAGCCTCATTTTGGTAGGTGAGAAAGCAGAGGAATTAAGTAATTTGTCCAAGAACACACAGGTGGTTGTGGTGAACCCCCACCTCTCAGCCACCACAGCTCTCTAGTCACTTCCTTCCTGTGGGACAGAGTCTGGCTGTTCTTCACCAAGAATCCCCAGTCTAGCCTAAAGCCTAAGACCCCGGCACTCAGTGTTTGCTTTACTTAATGACATTAACTTCTCTGAGCCTCAGTATCTTTCATCTATAAAATTACCATAGACATAGTGTGGTGAGAAGAAAATGAAATAATTTTTTCCAGCTTTACTGAGGTATGACTCGTGAATACAAACTGTATCTACAGTAGTCTCCCCTCAGCCATGGGGAATATGTTCCAAACCCCCCAGTGGATGCCTGAAACTGTGGACGGTACCCAAACCCTAATCAACTTCACTCTTCCAGAGATAGGGTGGCAGTTTCTTCATCAGCAGACACAGTTTCCCCAGTGGTTTCTACATCTTTCGGTCCAAACCTGTTCCTGAATCTGTGTAGCCATCCCTTCCTTGCCATAAACGGCTTGGTTTCACGCCTTTCAGGGAACCCCTTGCTGAAGTGCTCACATGGGCTCAGTGCTTCCTGGCACAACACATGGCATCAATTGGAACATGTTTTCTGTCCATCTTCCACCCGCAAATACAATGCCTTTTCCATTTTAATTAGGCACTTAGCATGTACTATGGTCGTAACATTTGCTGCTGGGGGTGCAACAGCAAAACTGGCATGAAATTTCTTTTTTTTCCTTCATGATTTCACAAATAGAAGATTCGCCCTTACCACAGACCTTAGCAAGCTTACTCAGCACACGATTTTTTCTCCCTTTCCTTATTAACTTGAGAACTTTCATCTTTTCACATAAAGGAAGCCATTTACAGCTTCTATTTGGTATAGCTGAATTGCCAGCATCTCTACGCTTTCGGCCGTTATTAAGTGAAATAAGGGTGACTTGAACACAAGCACTGTGACACCTCGACAGTGGCTGTGATAACCCAGATGGGCAGGCAGCAGACACAGCAAGAACACACTGGGTGGAGGGGTGATGCCTACCCTATGCGGAACGGAGTAGGATGGTATGGCATTCCGTCATGCTGCTCAGGACAGCACACTGTTGAAAACTTATGAACTATTGATTACTGGAATGTTCCATTTAATATTTTCAGAATGCAATTGATTGTAAGTAACTGAAAAGTGGAAATGGAAACCACAGAAAAGGGGTGAATGAACTACTGTATTTAGGCTGTGCACATGACTTTTTTTAAAGGCGTACGAAGTGATTATTTACTGGATGTATACATTGTGGAACAATTACCATGATGAAGCTTATTACCACATCCGCCGGCTCGCACAGTCACTTCGATAATTTCTAAGACAGCCTCGTATCTACTCTACAGCCACAGGAACACGTGCTGCAAAAGCACGGTCAGGTCTTGGTTCTTCGGCTGTTTTCTAAAGGAAGTGGTATTTTAGAAGTGCATAACTAATGTTTTTTTTTTAATTAGCGAAGTTAAAATTGTTACTAGCCCTATGTACACTAAATTTTATTCTGCATGTAGGACAACCATGTATAACTCATTTTAATAAATATTCAGCAAGGTAGTATAATCCGACATTATAATCCCCCCCCCCATATTCACACAGACACATACACATACCTAAGACGAATGAAGAAACAAAAAAGGAAACCAAACGAAGTTTCATTCTTCTTAGGCTGCTAAACACCTATTAGCCATTTTGTTAAAGCCTGGGGCATTCAGATTATATACAAAACTCATTTCTATCTGCATTTTAAAAGAAACTTTAAAAGCAGTGACCTGACAATGGGCGCAACAATGAAACAAAATTCTCATTACCATGCTCTAATAAAAAAACTAAACTCGAATAATATTTTAGTGTTAAGATAAATGCCTATTTCAAATCCAATCCCAGGCTGCTTAGGATTTCTAGTTGAAACAAAACCTAACAGGGATAAAACACGCATTCTGATAGTTCAATTTGTTACGTACTGGATAGTGCCTGTCTTTATAGAGCCTCCTCTCTCCCCAATTAAGGAACAATTTTGCCAATCAGTTTTCCCGGTGGCTCCGCCTCACAGCAGAGAGAGAGCAGGGAAGAAGCAGGGGTGTCAGGAAGGTGGCTGTGCCTCCTGTCACGTCACTACTGATTAAAGAGTCTCTGAAAGAACAGAAGGAAAGTGCATTTCAAGAACAACAGAACCTTTCAGCGAAAGCACATTCGCCTAATTGAAAAAGAGACTCCAAGCTGTTTTTTATAGCTCAAAATGCTGAATCATTCTTCAAACAAGCTCATGAAATCAATAAAAGAAAAGTAGTTCTCTCCTGACCTCTATCCTAACCATTGCCTGTTTGAAACACCGCCTTTCCTTTCTCCCCTGTTTATATTTAGGACCAAGTATCTAAAGAGAAGTAAGAACACACTGCATTCTCTCAGTTAAGGATGACTTGCTATGCGAGGAAAGGGGTTTGTACATCTTGCACCAAAATTTTTCTCCTGAAGTTCCTACATTGATAACTACAGCACCGATAACAAGACTCCTGGGGCTGTGGTTAACATATGCGTCCAAAGAGACTGCTTTATGTTTAGTTGTGGTTATTCTATGGAAATGTACGATGGAAGGAGGTGGGGGGGAGGCAAGACCCGATATACTATTTAAAATCAGAAATACAGGTGGTCTTTTGAGATTACCATGATTTGGCCCCACACAAATGTGCTGTGCTGCACTGCCTGCATTCTAATCACATGCTGGAGAGAAGGGTTCAAACAGAGTGAATGGTATTTGAACCATGTTACACTAGAGTTACCTGGGTATCTGATGGACGGCATAGAGCATTAGCTTTGCCAAATGGTTATTTGGCACAGTGAAAGTGGCTGTGGCCTCTAAGGTTTGGCTATAGAGAATTACCAAATTATGAACTGTTCCAAAAACAGAAATCTCAATTATCTTTACATGAGAAATTTTTAAAAAATCCCAAGTGGTTAACTTACCCACTCCTCTTAAGATCTATAACATGTATCATATCATGATAGAATTTTTTCACTCACTATATATTTATTGAGACTTACTATACGCCAGTACTTTTGTAGGTATTGGACGTATGACCCGGAACTAGTCCGGGTCCTCATCTCCATGGAGCTTACATTCTAAAGATGGGAGTGGGACCGAAAGACACAATAATTAATATATAATAGACAAGGTGGGGCAAAAGTAAGTTTACAGTTGTTCATATGAAAAATAATAATTAATAACAATACAAGAAAAAACTCTGTGTTTCACATATAACTGCAGGCTTACTTTTGCCTTACCCCGTATGTCAGGTGATGGTCAGTGCTTTGCAAACCACAGCCAGTGGATGAGCGTTGGAAAGCACTTCGTGGGAGGCTGATGTTTTCCATGGGGTGGTCATGTCAGCAAGGCCTGTGTGATGAGGTGACATTGCAGCGGAGCCTGGAGGACACACGGGAGAATCGAATGGCTATCTGGGAGGAGGTGTGTTTTAGTTCCAGGCAAATGGAGCAGTAAAGCAAGGGCCCTGGAGGGAGAATGGGCTTGGTATGCCCCCCAAACAGCAAGGAAGGCAGCATAGCCAGGAGTAAAAGAGAAGAAGGTCTTTCATCTTTTTGGAACTCACACTTACAGAACCATAAAAAACAATGTTTCCCTTCCAGAATACCAGGAGACAAATTACAGTTTACATCAAATATTTCAAATGAACTACCAGGTTTTGCTACTTGAAGAATTTTATAATTGCTTATTTAATATAGTTGACAATTACCAGCCTGTTTCTCATAACCTAGATTTTTAAACTAGTTTGTTCCAAAAAAGAATGCGTTAAAGATAAACAAACAAAAACTACAGTCGGGCACAACTTGCCATCTCCCCAGACCCACCCTCTCTCATTTCTCTTCCTTCCACCCACTTCCCCAGGAAGCTGGTAGTCTTTCGTGCCCCGCAGGTTCCTCTGCGTCGCTGCGTCAGAGTGCGCACCGCGCTGCTGCATCGTGGTCTGGCACCGTCTCTGTCCGCTAGGGATCAAAAAGGTTGCATTTACTTCTCTACAACAGCCTCTCAATACCTAAGAACAGTCTGCGGAATGGATGAATACAACGTTGGATAGGCACTCAACACCTTCCTCTCCGACTGCACCCAGAAGGCAGAGAAGACTCAGACAATGTAGAGGCAGCCTCACTGCCCCCGTCCCGCTCCCTGTCCTGCACCTGTTTGCCTCACGCTACCCCCAGCTTAGAATGAGCAGCATGTTGACTTCGCTTAAAAAAACGGCTTTCAGGCTGAGTGTTCTCAGGAAGAATCGAGAAGCTTAAACATTTCTGGAGATGAAAAAAGGAGTATTATTTATTTGCACGTTTGCCTCTTTAATAACATTTACTTTTAAGAACGGGGGATGTTCCGGAGCAGCACTGTATAATTAAACTTTCTGTGACGGTCGATGTGTTTTTTATCTACACTGCCCAGTAGGGTTCCCATTGGATAGATGAGGCTACAGAGCAGTTGAGGTGTGGCAAGAGATACTGAGGAACTGAATTTTTATTGCATTTAATTCTGCTTGACTCAAACTCAAATAGCCATGTGGGGCTAAGTGGCTTCTGTGACACAAAGTGCAGGACTTGAGCCTGCTACCATGGTGTCCTCTCCTTCAGACAGGTCAAAAGTGACTTGAGTGCAAGTTCCACGAGGGCTGGAGCCTTGTTCGTCAGCTCACAGCCCAGAGCGAGCCGGGAGGCTCTCAGTGAGGGTCTGGGCTCCGTGTGCACACAGGGACCGATAGAGGAAGGGTGGGACGGGAAGGTCAGAGTTTTCAGGGACTGGGCTCTGCTCGCCGTGGACATGCTGATATTTTCTGTACACGGTAGCTCTGAAGTTCTGAGACACTCATGATGGGGATATTTTTCTATGTGGACTCTTGAAACATACTACTGTCTTTTTTTAACAGAATATTTTTAAATTAGAAGAATTCCTGTTACATGAAAGCTGACTCTCCTGAGCTGATCAGGAAGTCTGATGGGATGGAAGGCACGCAGCTAATTCCTCTGCTTACCCTGAAACATTTCAAAAGTCAGGAATATGGGGAGGGAGGAATGAATTCTTTAACCTCATTTGTGATTTTCAGTAGGAAATTAAAACCTGTACACAGGAAGAGAAAGAAAGCCTGATGTATTTGATCAGAGGTGCTTTATGAAGAATTTATTATCAGGTAGGAATATCAAATGAAAAGCAGAAACAGCACAGAAGCCCAATAAAAACACCAGCATTTGACAAAATAAAACAAGAGCTGATGGGCTTGAACTATTGATGGCTGAAGGGATAAGGAAAATAAAAGGAGGAAATTAGAACAAATAAGATAAATGATGTAATTAAGAACTGAAAACAAGCACAGAGGAAAAGAGATTTGAGTGGTTGGTCATGAAAATAAGTTATTTCAAACTTTTTATTTATTTATTTTTAATCCTCACCCAGGATTATGTTTATTGATTTGAGGGGAGAGGGAGAGAGAGAGAAAAACATTGATGAGAGTGAGAAACATCGACTGGTTGCCTCCCGCATGTGTCCCAACTGGGGGTCGAACCAGCAGCTTAGTTATGTGTCCTGATCAGGAATAGACCCCTCAGCCTTTTTTGGTCTTTGGGATGATGCTACAGCCAACTGAGCCACTTGGCCAAGGCACTATTTCAGCCTTTTGAAACACAAAGGAAGGACTGTTTGGTTTACATACATCATAAGAAATTCTATATTTAAATATCCAAACATTACATGGGCTGACAGTGGGTTGAGGGTATGCACCGAGTGGCACCCTGTCTTCAGCAAACCAAAAAACATCTCTAAACATGACAGCGCAGATCATCTTCGGCTGCCTGACATTAACGATATTGCTGCCCACTTCTCCTTCTCACTGACTGTCTTCAAGATAGCACAGGGCCCAACAGGAACGGATCGCTATAGCAACCCGAGAAGCTCCGCCATCTGCCCGCGGAGGCTCTGTGAGGGGAGCAGGAAGATCCAGAGGGAGAGCCGAGAGGAGTGCCCACTGTCACCTTCCTAGAGATTCTTCACTGAAGGATGTGTGTTCCAGAAAATGATTAATGCTTTGAGAGAGGAAAAAAATGTCCTAATTGAACATACAGTAATTCTGAATTTTCTTTTTGTGTGACAGATAAGATATAATCTCTGAATTTCTTTCTCCAGAGGCTTTGTAGGAAAAAACCCTTTGTGGAAGCAATATCTTCAGTGTCTGAAAGATAGTCTTTTTATATGAAACAAATTCTGCATTGGGTTACTAAAAGCATCCACCTGCTTATCAATCTAAAAGCTGCATCTTTAAAGGTCACAAGTGAAGGAAAATCAGATAGACTCATTCTAATTCCTAGCAAATGGGAGCTCATTCCTCACCAATCCACCCTGCAGCGCTCAGTAGCATGACCTTTCACTCACAAAGAGAACACAGATTTCTGTCTCTCAGGTGCCATCCTTCCTTCCTCTTCAGGAATTAAATGCAGTTTTGATATTATCATTACATACTTCCATAATATTAGACCTAAAGGACCTATACAATAGCTTTACTTTTCTAAAATGTCCAGCCAAATCTCTCTCACAATCAATTGGGCCTGATAAGAAATACTTATTATTAATAATAATAAAAATAGTTTAGTATACAGTATGGCGGAATCAGAGAAATCTTAAAAGATCTGGAGCAGTGAGTGAATAAAAAAATTAAAAATAAATATTTCATTGCATGTTGCTCTTCCAAATTTGGCCTGACAAATTGAGCTGGGGAAATAAGAGACTACAGAGCAAGCTTTCTTTGGCATTTCTGAGTGACATTAAGAAGTAATATGTATATTGGGAATCTTTGGAAAATACACTGAGAGAAAAATTTCACACCAAAGAGCAATGGTAACTAGGGGCTTGTCTTTCCTTCTTACCACCCACTGAAACAACAGCTGGAGGGGTCAGTGAACTGGTGTGACAGCAAAAACACTTATTTCTGAACAGTCACTGACAACCTCGTTCAAGTCTGAAGTCAAAGGGCTCCAAATGCGTGCACGCACACCGTGATGGAAGTATTAAATGGAATGTAGGCAGTACCGTTTACATTAAAACGACAGGCAACTGTGAGACTAGATCATTTAATTTTCAGTACAAATCCTTTTCTGTAGCTTCATGCAGTAATTTCAGGCAATCTGAATTTATACTAAGTGTATTAAGTTCATTAATGATATGCAAAGGAAAATGATTTAAATGGAAAACAAAACAGTCAATTTTATTTCTACATTCCTTAATTTCCCTAACATGAAAGAATGGAACTACATCACATGCCTATCCTAGGCCAGTTTAAATTCTCTGTGAAAGCCAGAACAAATCAGATGCTTAATACATTTTAAATTAGTAAAAATTAATAATTCAGAGATGGCAAAGTTTCTTCTGAAATACTAATAACCTACACCTGTACAGCACATTACAGTGTACTGAGTACATGATCACACTTGATCCTCCCAGAAACCCGTGTGCTAGGCAGGACAGACATTAGAATGTCCACCTGTAGACAAGGAGAAGGGACCCAGGGTCCGCAGTTCAGCAAGCGTCTTGTGAAGGACCCCTCAGTGGGAGAGCTAGAACTCAAACCCTGATCACATCTCAACATCCAGTGTCATTTCCACTCTCCTGAAACACGATTAACATTTGGGTCAAAACTACTGTTTTCTTCTTTGCACACACTGAATCAATATTGATATTCTAATTTAGGGGACAAGGATCCCCTTCCCATTTGCATATTGTAATAGACTTTAGGATAATTATTCCATAGATCTTTTGTAAAAAGAAGCCACAGGCTTACACCACTTCACTGCTGTTAGAAAAGTGGAATACATGACATTTACCAAATACTGCAGCACAATTAGCTGTCATTTAAACTACTGTGAAGAAATAACATTTAAAAAAGGAAATAAGCAGAAAAAACAAAATATGTTATGACTTCTTTATAGCTAAAAGATTAAATGTAACTATTCTGTCCTATAAAGAGCCCACAAAATCCTTTAAAGATCTCAGGGGTTCTTATTCCTTATTCCACACCACATAAACAACAAAAATTAACTGACTACAAGGTTCTACCTCACATTCTCATCTAATCCAAACCATTAATTTGAAGAAAGCAAATAATGTTATACTGTACTCCTCTGGAGTCAGGATTGCAGAATGAGACAACCACAATGTTTTTGTCTCATCATCACTTAGTATTTATTATTATTGGCTATGATTAGTTCTGTTATGCCGTTTAAGCTAAGAATCAGCCTGGGATTTTGCAGATTTCAATTAGTAATCAACATATTCTAATTTAAGTCCTAATTTCAGGCATAAGAACAGAACAAAAAACAAACATTTCTTCAAAACCATCAAGCCAGTTATTTTTCATAAATAATCTTTCAGCCCTGGCTGGTGTAGCTCAGTGGATTGAGTGTGGGCTGGGAACCAAAGGGCCCCGGTTCGATTCCCAGTCAGGGCACGTGCCTGGGTTGCAGGCCAGGTCCCCAGTGAGGGCCATGTGACGAGCAACCATACATTGCTGTTTCTCTCCCTCTCTGTCTCCCTCCCTTCCCCTCTCTCTAAGAATAAATAAATAAAATCTTTAAAAAAATAAATAAGTAATCTTTCAGCTCAGACTCTATAATTAACAGAGGTAAATAAGAAAATCAGGGCAGCACTGCTTTAAGTAATTTCACAAGCACAAAGAGGAGATGCCCAACGTCCACCATAGTTCCAGTTTAGAGTATCAGGTGCAGAGATGTTAGTGTCTTGGCAGTACAGGCAATAACCAGGACAGTGTTCATGTGACTGATTGGCTAGGAACATATTCAAGGCCACCTGCCCCTTCAGATGCAGGCTCTAGGTGGCTCCAGACACACCCCATGGGCGGGCGGCTCCTCAAGGGAACCTGAGTTGTTCTCCCAACATTTGCAAAAGGAGGCCTACCTTACACCCAGGGGGGAAATCCAGCCTTCCCCCCATTAACGTTGTCTACACTCACTGCTTCCTCTTCTTCACCAAACACTCCTTCCCTCAGTTCTTACAATTTTATCGCAACCAAACTATGGAATCTAGTCTCTTGATACAATTTCTTCCTTAGGTACTACATCCAATTGCCTGTTCTCATCGAACTCGATCTCTTCCAGTATGTACCATTGTGCTGACCTACTCCCACCTAAAAACTCTCACTCGCTTCAACATCGGGAGTCTCATGATCCTGGCCAACTTTTCAGGTTTTTGTACCCTTCCCCATTCCTCCTGTTCTGTGTGCCCACCCAGTGTGGTTATTCCTCTGAGGCCCTTGTAAGTGATAAAGTGGAGAGAGGAGTCTCAGGCAATTGTGAAACTTCCAAAAATTCCTTGTGATAAAGCTCCTAACTCCTATACAGAATTTTATCAGCTCAGTGAAACACAATGCTTACTAATAAATATAATTTACTTACTCACTTTTACCACAAATTTGCTATCAATTCAACTATTACTTGTATACAGAAGACTCTCAAATCTCTCTCCAATACCCTGACATACCTCATCCACTCCACTGTTCATACTGACAACAAAGTCTTGGACATTTTGCTCTGGATCAACTAGTGTTTGATAAGTGCACCACAAAATCTATCACATTGATCCATCTAGCTGCCCCTTCTCTTGCCCCCTCCCCGCCCCGCCCATCACTGCTAAGGGCATCCTCTAGTCATTTTGCCACCTCTAATTTGCCATCAATTGTCCTGACTTGGCGTATTCTATATCCAGGAAGTTTTCATATCTACTCCTCACTGTGTCTGTCCTAGTTAAAGTTCTCACTACCTTTTGGCCAGACTACTGTAATCTCCCAGTCTTCAGTCTCTCCTCTTTGCAATCCACATTCCCTTCTGCAATCCACACATGCTTTTCTTCCCTTCTCTTCTTAAATGTCTTCGAAGACTTCTTGCTCTCCATTAAAGAAAATCTCAAGTTCCTAACAAGATATGAGATCTCTGAAGGGCTTCCTACAATCTACTTTTCCAGCATTATTTATCATGACAACTATTCCCAGGTTTCAGTGAACTAGCCTACAACACACCACTCTCAACATGACTTAGGGTTTCCTGATTCTTGCTTTATCTCATGCTGATCCCTCTATTTAGAATATCTTCTACTATTACATTCTTATAGGTCACCAATCTTCGCTATTTGTCAATGCCCAAATTAAGGGTTCCTCCTTTCATCAAGCCATTTTTGATTGGTCCAACTAGAAGTGAGTTCCTCCTCCACTGGAGTATTATGCCACTTTCTGAGTATGTTCATATCGAAATCAATATAAAATGTTTCTCTTATAATTAATCTATACATATTTCATCACTTTTTAGAGTGGGAAGAGTATCTCACTTTTGAATCCCACACAGCCCTATACATAATGGGGTGTAGGATGTCAAATACTTAATAAGTATTTGACAAATGAATTAATGAATAAATCAGTGAATTAAAATCCTGACTTCCTACTGCCAAGTTTTAAAAAATTAGTGTTTAGCAGATTGCAGCATCTAGGTAGAACAAACTCATTTTGTACCCAATAAATATAATGCTTCAAGAACTCCTGATACACACTGCCCTCCTTGCTACATAGTATTTGGCTCTAAAGATAAATTAGCATGAGGGCTTCACTGGATATGTAATAAAAATTAACTTCTCATACAATGGTTTAGTCTAGTTTATTAGAAAGCTCCTGGTTTTACCAGTTTTCTTAGCAGATTTTGTGTTAACTATGATCAGAAATAGTAGAAAGCAGAGCTGCATTGACAGAACTGTCTAGGATCAGAGAGACTTGGATGATGCAATTAAAAGGTGGACAGACAGGTAGACAGATGTTCAGCTGCATGATCAGGAACAAGATTGTGTAAAAAGGTTTCTTTGATCATTAGAGACACTGCTATAATGAAGCCCTGGACACCTCCTTGGTGCTTCTGCCAGCTCTCATCTTCAGCAGGTGTCTTATGGAGAAAATAAGGCAAACACAAACAAATCCACTGCCAGCGTAGTCAAAGCTGCTTGGCATTTTTTCCTGTTGATTAAGCCACAAATAAAATCATACATGTTGCACTCCTGACACAAGCAGAGTATTCAGTTCATGAGTCTTTACAGAATATATCTTTCTGAAATAGTTCAGCATCCATTACTCTGCTGAGATCAAGAAGCTAATATATATATTCAAGAGTACCCTATGTGATCCAAAACATCCCCAAGGCCCAAGAACATGACACGAACTGTAAGCACCAAATGGATTTAAAAAACAAACAATGGAATGATAAATTTGGAAAGCAAAGGTAAATTGTGAACCAGTAGGCAGGACACTGGGCGGGGGGGGGGGGGGGGGGGGGGGGGGGGGGGGGGAGGCGCTTAAGAATAACTAACTCTTGATTACCTAGAAGAACAGAGAGCTGCACTAGTGTGGATCAGCCAAAATGGCAGAGCTAAATGCCATTCACATTTGCCTCTGGAATGTAGTACACTGGCTTCTCACTTCATTTCTACATAGTAGTTTAAAATGAGGGTAGGTTTCCTGATCACACACAAACTGACAGGAATGTGGGTGGTAATTAGGGATTCTTTGGGGAGTAATAGTTGCTGTGAATAACCCACATAGTAAAGATCAGAGCACAAATCTCAGCATAATACTGACAACCTTCTGTGTGAGGCATACCAATTCATTTGCTTTTCTTGGGCCCCGCTTCTGATCCAGAGACAATTCTGACACCTGTTCTGTGTCAGGGAGGGTGTTCGGAGTACAAATAAGATGCCAGCATGTTGCATTCCTGTTTGGAAGAAGCTGCATGACTCAAGATATCATTTCTTACAGTCTGTTAACTGATTCTGGCTCTAGGGTTAGAGTGAGAAGGAGAAAGATGAGAAAAGAAAAAAGGCAAAAAGAGGAAGAGACCCAGTCAGTAGACCTATCTTTATGGCTTGGGGCAGAGGTGAATGCCCCAGTAAATCACACTTTGAAAGACAGATGGTCCTCTTTAACAATTCTCCTTCTAGAGTCATCACTTCATCTTATAAAAGACTTTAGCTCCTTATGTTCATGAATCATTGATCATTTTACAATTTTATCTTCTTTTCCCATTTAACCATTTTTTTATTTTTTCAATTATAGTTGACATACAATATTATATTAGTTTTAGATATACACCCCAGTGATTAGACATTCTATAACTTACTAAGTGGTCAACCCGATAAATCTCATACCCATCTGACACCAGACAGTTATTACAAAATTACTAACTATATTCCCTATGCTGTACTTTACATTGCCATGGCTATTTTGTAACAATCAGTTTGAATTTCTAAATCCCTTCACCTTTTTCACCTATCCCCCAACTTGTCTCTCATCTGGCAACTGTCTAAATATTCTTTGCAATTATAAATCTGTATCTGTTTTGCTTGTTCATTTATTTTGATTTTTAGATCCAATTGCTAATAGATATGTATATATTGCCATTTCATTATTCATATTTTTATCTTCTTCTTAACATCTAACATTTCATGTAATGTAGTTTGGTGGTGATGTATTCCTTTAGGTTTTTGTTGTTGTTGTTGTTGTTGTTTTGCCTGGGAAGCTCTTTATATGTCCTTTTATTTTAAGATTTTATTTATTTATTTTTAGAGGGGGAAGGGAGTAAGAGAAAGGGAAACATCAATGTGCAGTTGCCTCTATTGTGCCCCCTACAGGGACCTGGCCCGCAACCCAGGCATGTGCCCTAGACTGGGAATCGAACTGGCAACCCTCTGGTTCGCAGGCCAGCATTCAATTCACTGAACCACAGCAGCCAGGGCTATATTTCCTTTGATTTTAAATGTTAGCTTTGCTAGGTAGAGTAATCCTGGTTGTAGGTCGTTGCTTTTCATCACTTTGAGTATTTCTTGCCACTCTCTTCTGGCCTGCTAAGTTTCTGTTGAGAAACCAGCTGACAATCTTATTGGAGCTCCCCTGTATGTAACCAGCTGCTTGCTTTTCTCTTGTTGAGTTTAAGATTCTTTGTCATTAACCTTTGGCATTTTAATTATGACGTGTCTTGGCTGTGGGCCTCATTGGGTTCATCTTGTTTGGGACACTCTGCGTTTCCTGGACTTGTACGTCTATTTCCTTTACCAGGTACGTCGTTTCCTGTCATTATTTTTTCAGATAGGTTTTCAATTTCTTGTTCTCTCTTCTCCTTCTGGCACTCCCTTTATGCCATTGTTGGTATGCCTGAAGTTGTCCCAGGGGCTCCTTACACTATCTTCATTTTTTTAAATTCTTTTTGCTGTTCTGATTGGGTGTTTTTGGCTTCCTTGTACTTCAAATCCCTGATTTGATTCTCAGAATTATCTACTTTACTGTTGACTCCATGTAAACTATATATTTCAGTTAGTGTATCTTTCATTTCTGACTGGTTCTTTTTTATGGTTTTCTATGTCATTTTTTCATACTGTTGAAGTTTTCACTAAGTTCCTTGAGCATCCTTATAACCATGGTTTTGAACTCTGTATCTGGTAGTTTGCTTGCCTCCATTCATTTAGTTCTTTTTCTGGAGATTTCTCCTGTTTTTCATTTGAGACCTGTTTCTTTGTCTCCACACTTTGGCTGCTTCCCTATACTTGTTTCTATGTATTAGGAGGAGTGTCTATGTCTCCCCGACTTGGTAGAATGGCCTTGTGTAGTAGGTACCCTGTAGGACCAAGTGGTACAGCTTCCCCAGTCACACAAGGTGGGTGCTCCAGGTGCCCTGCTGTGTGGACTTGACTGCTGTGTGGTTGAGCCTTGATTGCTGTTGGTGTCACTGGGAGGGACTGACGCCCTCAGGCCGATCAGATGTGTGGACTGGCCACAACTACAGCAGAGGAGTGGCTGTGCAAGAGTTCATCCTAAAAAGTAAGACTTGCTTCCATGGGACTTCGGTGCTCATCAAGTCCATCCCTTAGGTGTGTCACTCATGGAAGTAGTAGAGCTGTAATCTGATATGGTCCAAAGCTATCTATTGGGTACACTAGCTCTGGGGTCTCTCCAGAAGTAGGAAATCAACCACTACCTATGTCCTCCCTGGGGCCACCCAGATTAAGCTACAGAGTGATCTGCAGATGGCTGCTTCTTGTGTTAGGCTTGGAGAGGTCCAGGAGAGGCCAAGCTGTGAACCTAGATGGGCTGCCATTAGCACCAGGCCTAGAGCCACTTAGCAAAAAGCAGGGGTATGCAAAGGTCAGATGCTCCTTGTTCAAGAAATTTAGGAAAGTCTGAAGCATAAGGAAAGAGAGGACATGCATATGGAAAAGCCACAGGAAATGGTTTGGGTAGGCCTGAAAGTTGAGTGGGGTGGCATCTCAGGGAGTCACCAGGGAGGGGCAAACAATGTGAGATGGAGACTCAGATATGGTGCCCACCAGTCGGCTGTGTATGTATGGCGGAGGGAGGGGGGTGATCCTCAGAAACAGTACAATAGCCTCTGCCAGCATTTTTGCCTGACAGGAAGCTTTCCCCACCACTCTCATCCTGATGCCTGACAATTTAGTTCCTCCTTGTATGTCCCTGGTGCCTTTCAAGCTGCTATCCCAGTGCTGGAGCTCAGAGGGAGAAAATCTGAGTGAAAATCCACAAGCCCTTCAAGTGGAACTGCCAGGGACTCCAGGAGCCCTACATCTCACTCAGCCTCAGTCCCCACTGGTTTTTACATCTAGCAGTTATGGGGACTTCTCTTCTTAGCACTGAAAGCCTGAGCTTGGTGAGGTAAGCCTTGGTGTGAGGATGGGACCCCTTTCTCCTCAGGAGGGATCTGCACAGCCAAGATATCCCACCAGGTTTTAAACCGCCACACATGGGTGTGGGATCAGCTGGTTCACACCAGCCTTGATGTAGCTTCATCTTTAAATCCCTACTTATAGGACTTCTGCTCAGCTAGATTTCAGGCAGTTCTGAATGGTGACTGTTCTGTAGTTTAGCTGTATTTCTGATGTGACTGTAGAAGGATTCAAGTACCATGTTTACCTGTACTTGCCATATTAACTGGAAGTCTCTCATAACTTTTTAAAAATACTCTACTGAGGATATGTTTATTGACTTAGAGAAAGAGAGGGAGACACACACACACTGATGTGAGAGAGAAACATTGATCGGTTGCCCCCTGTGTGTGCCCCTGACTGGGGACCAAACCTGTAACCCAGGTATGTGCTCTGTAGGGGAATCAAACCTGCAATGTTTGGTGTACAGAACGACACTCTGAGCAACTGAAACACCCAGCCAAGGCACTCACATTCAGTTTTAGTGGCACAACTCTGAATGATCTGACTGCACTACAACCGACTGGCGGCTCTTGGATGAGGAAACGGAGATATACATTTTAAGTTACAAGTCGGAAAATCAGCTAAGTCATCAGTGTTTTCCCATTTTCTTCTCTACATGTTACAGTTCCAAAGGCCATTTTCAACACACTTTATTTAACCACTCACTATCACATGGCTTTGACTAAATACAGTATTCACAGGGCACAAACAAAATGAGAATGGCTGCATTCCTCAGCTACAGTGGTTCTCTCTGCACTCGATCTCCATGAGCCCTTTGTACTACCAGTTGAAATTGCAGTATTATATTCCAATGTACGATGTTACCTAACACTGTCAGGGCAGACTCGGTCAGAATACTAATATTAAGAAGATCACCATGACATCTGCCTACTGTAGGTAACAATGACCAACCACAAAGGTAATCTTAAATTGGGTTCTCTTTCAAGATATCACTAACTCAAATTGCTTTTGTCATAGTTCTTTTCCAAAAAAATATTTTCAATTTAGAACTGTAAGGAAACATGAAAGAGTAGGCTTGACTGCCCATGAAGTTCACTGCTATTGCAGTGCTAAATGGGCACAGGCTGGCAAGACAAATGAAATAAGACAAATGCACTCTCCCTTATGCTCAAGTACAGTGTTTAATATAGTTGAACACTACATTTATTTTTATCTTTGACAGCTCTGGAATTGGCCACTCACTGTATCTGCAGAGGGGATGTTTTCTGCCCCACAGGAGTACAATTTTTTTCCAGAGTTCATTAGCAGCAAATTGGTGAGCAATGTATATGTACTCCCCCCACTTCAATTATCCTTAAAGATTAAGCATCAGTAACTCTTAATAAATTCTAGAAACAATGGCAGAAAATGAGTGAGAATGGCACGCCTAGACACCAGTTATATACCATATCATGGAACAGCCATTTAAAAGGTATTTCCTCTAAGTTAGGATATATTTGTATAGTACAAAGAAGCTCAAAGTTGGACCACTTTATTATTTTGAAATGCATTCTTATATTCCTGCAGAGTTTTGTAGTTTGACCTATTTGTCTTAAGGTTGGACTGCATTATACATTCTTAAGCAGCAGAAGCAAGACAAAGATGGCCTTGGAAACCACCATCAACACGGTGATCAGTCTCTCTGATAGAGGTGAGGCAGGGCACTGACACCGCAGCCACCATATTCCCTTAAAATGGTATTCTCGTTCATGTGAAGGCAGAGGCAGAGGCTCCTGCCTTGAATTTGCAATGTTTGAAAATGAAAGAAATACACTGTTTGACTCAATGTTCAAACATTAACAAAGTGCACCCTAGGAATCTAAACCAGAAACAAGGACAGAGAACTTAGTTTGTAGTAATCTTTCCAAAAAAACATTCAGTATTCCTTTCTGATTAAACACTGATTTCAGATTGTCCACTATAACTGAATTATTAAAGGCAAATGCAAAGATTTTCAGTTGATCTGGCCTAAATTAGGCTACAAATAGAAAAGTAAAAGATTAAAAAAAAAATTATAAAGCTACCTAAATAGATACCAAAAACTCACAGTACCATTAGCTGCTCAGTGATAGTCATGAGTACCATTCCTAGAGACACGTTACTGCTAGACAAAAATTTTTAGGGGGCTCTCACAGCTAAATTATGGCAATAATTCCCACCCTCTTCATCATAAATGGTGTTACAAATAGAAGAAACTCTTTCCTGTCTTTTAGCTTTTAATACTCACATCTTCACCTTAAAAACAGACACATCATCTATCTTTAGACAGGAATGTCTTTTCTTTCAGAAGGGAAGGTCTAAGATACTGCTTTGAGAAGAATCAAATTAAGGGATCAGAAAAATCCAAAACACAATTTCACATATATGTCTGGCTTCCTTCCTTCCTTTTTTTCCATTCTAATACAAAATGAATCTTACTTTTTAAGCACATATAAGTACATTATACATAGCAAGTATTATCCCAAATCTGTCCTGAAGAAGAACTCTTCAAACAAAATTCTCGGCAGTAATATTCCTGAACATGTACAAAAGGAATGCTCACATCTTTTATTCACAATGTATCTACAGCCCAGCTCTGATTATATTAAAAGCAAAAGTATGAGAAGGAAATAGGAAAAGAAAACAAGAATACACAGGGCTGTTTCCTCATAGTTTCTACCTTATTGTCATTGATTATGGCCAGGAAGACCATAATCAATGTGTTTACTTAAAACGTTAAACATGCATGTAGGCTCCGGTCATAAAATCACATCTACCCTTGGCAAGCTCAGTTTAAGATGGCACTCCAGACTGCAGGCGTTCTGAGAAGGGAGCCTCTCTAACCATCTATGAAGCTCTAGCTTTTCCTAAACAAAGCATTTTGCCCACCCCACGCCCCTTTGGTTTTTCTCCAGATAGAACTTTGGCACCTTCTTTATTGCTCATAGTTTCTTTTGCACTTCAGGGGATTTATACTGAATGATGGCAGAAGAATTCCTAGTCTAAAGCAAAATTCTGTATTGATATTCAGGATGACTTGAGCATCAGCACATTAGAGTGAAAGCGTGGATGAAAGATTCTGGTTATTATTCCTAAAGCTCACCCTCACAGAAAAGCCCGCAGCTACTGAAATGGGTTTTATTTTTTAAAAGAGATGGGATAGTGTGAGCTGCCCATGGCTCATGGAAAGGCCAGCTTTGGTTTCTATGCACGGCGGTCGGAAACAGCCTGGGAGGAAATAGGCATGACAGTAAATGAGACAGGGTGTTGGAACGTGTAGTCCAAAAAGCATAAATGATTAATGGTTCCTGGCTGAACCAAGAAGATGTCCAATACAGTCCTCTTACCAGTCTTACCTGAAGTCAAACAAAATAAAACAAACAACGACAACAGCAACAACAAAACCCCTAGTCTACTAAGGTCTTTTGAAAATGTATCACATAAAAATATCTATGAGCCTTTGCAAGACGTAACATCACTTAAAACTCACAGGCAGACCTTCACAGTACACTGATAGCACAGATGCAAGCCACCTTTGTGAGTGGTAACACGGAACAGTGCATAAGAGCTCAAGTTCTAGACATACCGCAGTCCTGCTTTCACTGTTCATTAGGTGTACAACCTTGACTAAGTTACTTAATTTCTCCGAGTCTCATCATGCTCATCAATAAAACAAAATAAATAAAGAAGTAAAAAAGAGAAATAATAGACATACCCTGTAACACTGTAAAGATTCGATAGCAAATGCATTCAAAAGGCCTAGCACATAACATGAGGGAATTTGGGGGGCGATAGAATTGTTCTAGATCTTGATAACATATATACATTTATTTGTTAAAATGTATAGAAATGCACAAAAAGAAACCATGGATATTTGACAAGAAGATAATTATAAAATGAAATAAAAATATACATTATGTATGTACACACTAATAAATTATACTGTGTGAGGCAGTCAGTAAACACAAACAACTCAGAACTTATCACAATGCCTAGTACATAATCAGCATTTAAAAATGCTCATCACCAATGTGGTTTAATCTGTGTAGGCTGCTGCCATGGTTATTGTAGTAAGCCAGGAAGAATATGTGGGACCAGGGTGGCAAAAATAAAGAGGTAACTGGTAGACCCAGGTAAGGTTTGATGATGAAGGGGATGGAGTAATGGAAAGGGAAATGGTGCTGCGCCAACTCATCACTGAGTTCCAGCTGGCAGCTAGGCTGTGTGTGAGTGGGGAAATGCTGCCGTCTCTGTGCCGCTCCCGGGTTATGGAGAAGACACATTACCAGTTGCAATTATAAGATGCCAAAAGAAAATAGGAAAGAAAAAGAGCAGCTATTTCTGCTGCTAGACATGAAGACAAACCAACTGAGAAAAGTGCTTTGATGAGCAGTGTATGCTGCTGAGTGTGTGGGATGGACTCTACCTCGTCTTCTAAAAGGGAGGGGCTGAATATCCCACAGGTTCAGACTCAGAAGGGTGCGGTACAGAAAACCTAGCCAAGTACACATTTTACTCTTAATAACCTTAAATTATGCTCTCCTTTTTAATGTAAAGTTGGAAAGAAAAAAAATTTTTTAAGGAGGCAAAGGATATCAGTATGCATGTAATCACTGAGATTTTCTATGCCTGTATTTTAAAAAATGATGTTTTTGCTCAAGAGCCAGTAAGCCATTGGCTGCCACAGACCATATAATGTGTTGACACTCCCTGATGGGCAAGCCGACGACAGGCAGGCACTTAATCTGGTTGTAAAAATGTGTTCCCTCTCAATATATGAGTCTGTTTTTCTTCATGCAATAAACTACATTTGTTTGAGGCAGTATCTGATAGTTTTATAGTGTTTGTCCACATACTCACATTTGCAAGATTGGGTAATTTAAAATGGTTCTCATAGGTCATTAGTGCAAATTAACAGCATTCTGTAAATGATAAAGCAAGAAAAACTGGTACTCTGTGATAGTGCACAGTTAAGCATCATATTTCCATTTAGAAATTTGACACCTTTTATTCAATTCGTTCTCTGTAGTAGAAGACGGGGATTTCGCTGCGACCACCTCTCCCTGGCACAGAGGGCAGAAACAATAATGAAAGAGATTTTAACCTACCTCTTTAGTCTCCAGGTTGTGATATATTTTGAAAATATTCAACGGTATTAACATCCTTTCTTGGCACTTGTCCACCCTAAACAGTTTATTTATATTTGAACCTAGAAAGAAGGTACAAAAGCCTCCTCCCTACACAATCCCCTAGGCCTTCTTTTCGGCATGGAAAGCACACACCTTTTTTGCAAAATTACTCCATGTATACAACAGCATTCTACAGTTTTCATTAAGAATTCAAGAGACGAAAACTGTTGGCTTCCATAGGAAGGTGACCAAATCTACAGGGATATTATGTACAAATAGTCTGGTTAGAACAATAAATATTGCCTATGCTTTATAATGTTAAATATGTGCAATATGGATTCATTTGTGATCTGAGTATCAGATTTTTAAAAACAGATCCTAGCTTGCCTTGAGATAAACTTAAGTAAATAATGTTTGCCATCAACTCTAAATGAAGAATGACAGTTAAATTTTATAATCATCCTCACAGCTTCAGGACTTATTTTATATTTTCTCAAGCTCATGACCCAAAGGTTGCCATAGCAACTAGGAAATCCTACCTTATCAAGCGCTTACATTTACATTCCTTGCAGCAGCTTCCCTTTATGAATTAAATCCATCATGGTTTTCTATTCTCAAAATAAAAGGTTCTTAGGATTATCTTGCAGAAACAAGGATCAAATGCTTTGATAGAAACTCACTATGCAAAAGTTAATTCAATGTGGTTTTCTTTAGGAAGAGATATAACTATGGCATAAAAAACAGTTTATGTTCAAACTTCCTGACATCAAAAAAAACTTAAATGGAGACATTGTGCTAAAAATGACATATTGGCTACCTATGCATTTCATCTTAGAATTATCAAAGAAATGATCTGATCGGAGATCTTACTTCAGACAGGTATACAGACATACAAAGAATTAAAAGTGCCTCAGATAAAACCTTGGTGCATACACACATAAATGTTAATAAAATAGATAACAAATATTTAAATCTACAACTCAAATAGGGAAAACTAAACAAATAACAAGCTCCACTTTATGAAGTTTTTTTCATAAGTCAGTTTTGGTCCTTGTTTTGTAGTAGTCGAGTTACCTGGTAATAGGAGATTGCCGCCTTTCTGTTTGTAGCTGTGCACAGTAATTATATAGACAGTGGGAAAAACCCTACCAACCTACCCTCTCTGTTCACAGACGTAGAGTAAAGAAACGACTACTCCTGTTAGTTGGCACCACAATCCAAGGCTGCACAGACTGTCTCACCCTTCAGCAAACAGAAACGTACAGGAGGCACAGAAGCTCAAATGGTGAAACGAGAACTCGTTCAGCTAAGTGAGAAACCGACTTCGGAGAGACACTGGAATCCAAATCACTGAGAGCCCTCCAGTCACTGCTTGACAAGTGCTTATTGGAGATGATGAGATATTAAAAAAAATAGATTCTAGCCTCACCTGCCATCCAAGCCCCAGAAGGGCCAGAAGATTATCTAGACTCCTGCTTCTGGGTTCCTTCCAGCTCAGAGAAGTCTGATTATGTACACAGACCTCAACCCAGCAGGCATTATCGGAAAGAACTTTTCTCTCTTACTGGTTTCCACATGTATCCATCCAATTTTGTCTTTGAAATTTCTCTCATTTTCTGTGTTTGCAGTCCTCTGACTCTTCTAGTCAGCCTTTGCTTTTTTGTTCTTTTGGTCTCTGCTTCTTATCCACACTTTGATTCTCAATCTTTTCTCTCCTCTCCAGCTTGCAGAATCACAGCACAATGAGATAAAGGATAAATAAGAGCACTGGCTGGCCACAATGGAAGAGGGATTCTTTAAAGTTCTATTAAAACCTAGTTCCTTCCACCGCCACTAGCTACTTCCCTTTTGTATTTTCTGCAGCTAATAGGAAACTGGCATCTTGATTTCAATTTTTTTTGGATGAGCAACAGCCCAATTCTAAAACATTCAAAGAGGCGAAGCACCAAGGGTACCCTCAATAGTTTATTAGTGACTTATCTTAGAGCTGGAAACAGATTGGTCATTCATTTCAGGATATTAAGTTCTGATCAAATTCTGTTACAAGCAAAATAAAAGAATATATAATGTAAAGTTTCAGGCAGTGCAATATCTAATTTCATTGATATGCAATTCTGACACATTTTCCTATGCATCAAAGCACTTTCAGCAATAAGCATCATTTACCCTCAAAACTTTATTTAAGGTATATTTGTGGAGGAAATATACAGACACACACAGAGACATACACATCACCTTCTAAGATTAATAGACATTAGTAGACACCCATTCACTTTAGCAGTACACCATTTTACAGATTCCCATAGTCACTGATATAGAAGAGAATATGAGAAAACATTTATTTGTATACTGAACAATTCTAGACAAAAGCCTGTTTATGTTTTCTGCATTTCTGAGTCATTGAAAATTAGAGTTATCTTATATAAATTAGTGGGAAAGATGAACTGTCACAGGATTATCTCCCCTAACCAATTTGGAAGTAAACAAAAAGCTTTAATACAAGGGAAATTTCTGGGAAGCTTTTTGATAAACAAGACTCCATTATACTATAATGAAATTCACAAAGACACATCAATAGCCAATATATAGACAAGCAAGAGTTTTAATTTGGTTAATGAACTTTTTATACATTATTGGCCTCAGTAAAAACCTGGTATCCAACTTAGAGATGCATCGCTTAATTACTCATGCTTCACTTTTCAAAATGAGAAGTATTTAAGTTGTCCATCAATACTTCATGTAGAGTAGCAACCAAGATTGATGGAGTGAGCGAGTGAGGGAGTGGACGAGCGAGTGAGTGATGCAGAATCAGAATGTTCAAGCTGGCATCCTGCTGTTGCATTACAACAGTTAAAGTATTTCAGGCCAATCAAATGCTGATTGCAAGATATTTATAACATGTATTTTAAAGGCTTTCATTTCTGTTGATCTGGATTCCCATACTTGAGGGCAAATTTAATTTCCCACATTGCAGAGATATTTGTTATAGATACCCTCTAACCCATTAAAAGTATTTGTTGATCATGCTTGCTTGGTAAGAACTTCAAGAAGTAAGCATGTATGATAACTAGAGCCTAAATAATTTTTTGACAACATAATTTTGCTTTGAAAAAACAACCTGAAAAGGTAAAATGCCCCAAGTGGTCAGATTCTGCCAATCAGAAAATGGAAGGCCAAAAACAGTTACTGTTTCCAATGAGACAAGAAGGCAAAAAATATCAACATGAAAGAATAAGGTCAGAGGAACATTTTAAAATGGATTTTCAACTATTAAGCCAAAAACAAAAACAGAAACACCATGCTGAAGCCTAATTACTGCCATCACCTAATGCTAAGGTTGGCATTGATCCCCACGTTCTCATTCGGTTCTTTAGAACCAGCAGGTCCCAGGAACCCCAGCTCTCCCTCTCCCAGTGTTGCACATCAGTCTTGAAGTCTGCATATGGTGAGGCTTATGAGGTGAAACCTTTCAAGAAAAACCAGTGGACTTTATAGGTTTAAATTTTTAAATGCATATTATCTTTCAAAATAGTTGCCTTAAAAGGCTCCAAGGTTGTTTGAATTGCTCCATTTAACCTTCCCTCCCATGACAGTCAATGAATCACACCTATGCCCGAGTATTTTATAGTTATACTGAGGTTTTCTCTTTTTCTTAAGAACTACAATGTCCACCTTTATACAAAAATAATTTATTTTATATTTAAAGTTTATGTACAATATTATATTAGCTTCAGATGTACAACCCAGGGATTAGACGTTTATATAACTTATAAAGTGATCACCCTAATAAATCTAGTAGCCATCTGACACCATACATAGTTATTACAACATGATTGACTGTACTCCCTAGGCTGCACCTGTGACTGCTCTGTAACTACCAGTTTGTATGGTACTTCTCGATCCCTTCACCTTTTTCACCCAGTCCCCCCACCACTCTCCCCACTGGCAACCATCAATATGTTCTCTGTATCTATGCGTCTTCTTCTGTTCTGTTTCTTCGTTTATTTTGTGTTTTTTTTTTTAGATTCCACATATAAGTGAAAGCATATGGCTTTTTTTCTTTCTCTGCCTGATTTTAATCAGCACAATATCTTCTAGGTCCATCCATGTTGTTGCAGATGGCATGATTTCATTTGTGTTTATGGCCAACTCATATTCCATTTCTTCATCCATTCATCTATTGATGGACACTTACATTGCTTCCATACTTTAGCTATTATAAATAATTCTGCTGTGAACATACAAGCGTATATGTCTTTTCTATTTAGTGTCTCGAGTTTCTACAGAAGCTCTGGGTCCTTCTTTGTCACTTGTTACAGACTTTGTTTTAAAGTTTATTTTGTCTGGTGTTTATTACTACCCCAGTTTTTGCTGTTTTGTTTCCAATTGCATTAATTATCTTTTCCATTTCTCTACCTTCAGTCTGCATGTGTTTTTTGATGTAAAGTGCGTCTGTTGTAGGCAGCACATGTATGGGTCATGTTTTCTTATCCATTCAGCCATCCTATGTCTTTCATTTAGAACACTTGCATTTAAAGTAATTGTTGATATATATGTATTTATTGCCATTTTATTATTCATATTTTTTATCTTTTTTTTTCTTCTTCATAAAGAGTACCCTATAACATTTCTTATAGTACTGGTTTGATGGTGATGAACTTCCTTTAGCTTTTTCTTGTCTGGGAAGCTCTTTATATGTCCTTCAATTCTAAATAATGGCTTTGCTAGGTAGAGTGATCTTGGTTGTAGGTCCTTGCTTTACATCACTTTGACTATTTCTTGCCAATAGCTCTGCCCTGCAAAGTTTGTTTTGAGAAATCAGCTGACAGTCTTATGGGAGCTCTCTTGTAGGCAACTAATCACTTTTCTATTGTTGCTCTTAAGATTCACATTTTAACCTTTAGCATTTTAATTATGATGTGTCTTGGAGTGGGCCTCTTTAGGTTCACCTTGTTTGGGACTCTTTGTGCTTCCTGGGCTTGTATGTTTATTTCCCTTCACCAGATTAGGAAATAATCCTAATTATTTAAAAATGAAAATTTTAAATAGGAAAATTTTCTATCATTGTTTTTGCAAATAGGTTTTTAACTCCTTGCTCTCTCTCTCTTCTCCTTCCAGCACGCCATGATCCAAATGTTGGTACATTTGATGCTATCCCAGAGGTTCCCTAAACTATTCTCATTTTTTAAAATTCTTTTTTTTTAAATTATTGTTCTGTCCCAATTTTTCCCCAGTTGCTCCCCCCTGCCCGGCCCAACCTCTGCTCCCTCAGTCAGTCACCACCCTGTTGTCCATTGCCATGGGTACTTCATACATGTCCCTTGACTATAGGCTCTTCCCTTTTTGTTCTTTTTTGCTTTTCTAAATTTTTTTATTCCTGCTTCCTTCTCTTCTAAATTGCTGATTCCACCCTCTGCTTCATCTACTCTGTTGATTCCTTGCAATGTAGTCATCATTTCCAACTGGTACTTTTTTATGTTTGCTATCTGCATTTTTATGTTTCTTATCTCTTTGTTCAAGTCCTCACTGAGATCACAGAGCATCCTTATCACCAGTGTTTTGAACTCTGCATCTGGAATTGCTTATCTCCATTTTGTTTAGTTCTTTCTCTGGAGTTTTGTTTTGTTCTTTCATTTGGTACATGTTTCTTTGACTCTTCATTTTGCCTCCGTTTGTTTCTCTGTAGGTAGAGCTGCTGTGTCTCCCAGCCTTGATAGAGGACCCTTGTAATAAGGGTCCATTAGGGCCCAGTGACACCCTCCCTGGTCATCTAAGCTGGACTCTCCAGGTGTGCCCCTCAAGGCACATCAATGGGAGGGATTTACCCTCAGGCCAATCAGCTGAGAGAACTTGTTGCAACCACTATGATGATCAGCTGTGCAGGGGCAGACTCCAGGGAGTAGGACTCACATCAGCAGGGCTATGGTGCCCGCTGAGCCTGCTTCTTGAGTGCATCACTTGTGGAAGTGACTGTGTGGTACTTTGGTGTGGTCTGAAGCTGTCTACTGGGTATATGCTGGCTGTGGGGCCTCCCAGGAGGTGCAAGCCAAGGTAAGCCACTGCCTGGGACCACCCAGCATGACCACAAAGCTATCTGCAGACGGCTGCTACTTGTGTTGGGCCTGGAGGTGCCCAGGAGGGGCCAAACTATGATCCGAGACCAGCTGCCACTAGTGCCAAGCCTTGGGCCACTTAGCCCCAGAGAGGTTCAGGGCATGCTGAAGCAGATGCTGTCTTTGAGAGATTTTAGGAAAGTGTGACGCATGAACCAGGACAGGCCATTTGTATGGAAAAGCCACTGGAAAAGGCCTGCAAATAGTGTGGGACAAGGTGTCAGGGAATCACCAGGGCAGGGCAAACAGTGTTAGTCAGGTTGATGGAGATTCAGACATGACACCCACCTACTGACTCTGTGAGGGAAAGGCTTTTCAAAGGAACAATGGTGCCTGCCAATACTAGTTTACGGGAGAAAGCTGCCCCTCCAGCCCCAGCCCCAATGCCAGACAATTCAGTTTCTTCCCATACATCCCTGGTACCTTCTGACCTGCTGTCCCAGTGTTGGAGCACATAGCAAGTGGTGAGTCCATCAACAGGTAAATCCGTGCTTGGGTCTTTTAAGAGGAATTGCCTGGGACTCTAGGAGCCACCATCTCATTCAGTCACAATCCTCACTGGTTTTTACAACCATGAGTTATGGGTACTTCTCTTCTCGGCACTAGAACCCTTGGCTGGGACTACTTGCTCCTCAGAGGGAACCTCCGCAGCCAAGGTACACCTCTTAACTTCTAACCACACACGTGGGTGTGGGACCAGCCTTTTTGGGGTCCCTGGCTCTCCTACCAGCCTTGTTCTAAGTTACAGCACTTCTATTCAGCCAGATTTCAAGCACTTATGAATGATGGCTGTTCAGTGCATTAGCTGTAATTCTGATGTGGTTGTGGGAGGATGGGAGGATGACGTTTACTCACACTGCCCTCTTGGCTGGAAGCCCAATGTCCACCTTAATAATGTGATTCCAAATGACTGTGGGCTGGTTCCAAATAAATAAAATTACCTCAATGAATGAAATTATGTGATTGCTGAGACTTTATATAATTCAAATAAAATTCATAAAGAAGTAGAAAAATGATTTTTGCTCTGTGGCAGCCTCAGTGAAACAAGTCTGTGTGACCTAAGTGATTACTGTAGTTTGTTTGTTTTCACCTACAGGAAGGTTTCTGTCCCCCACAGGTCAAAGTTTAAACATCACAAAAACCCCCCAGAAGATTTTGATACTCTGGAGCAAAGCATTTTACTATCAACTCAAGAAATCGAACACTTTTCTAGAAGTAATTTTAAGGAAACCCATGGTTGAAGTGTAGACCTAAGAAAAAGTAAGTCATAGCAATAAATACGCCCTGGCTGTTGTAGCTCAGTGGATTGAGCGTGGGCTGGGAACCAAGCGGTCCAGGTTCGATTCCCAGTCAGGGCACATGCCTGGGTTGCAGGCCAGGTCCCCATGAGGGCCATGTGAGAGGCAACCACACATTGCTGTTTCTCTCCCTCTCTTTCTTCCTCCCTACCCCCTCTCTAAAAAATAAATAAAAATAAAAATCTTTTAAAAATAAATAAATAAATGCACGCATACAAATATTGTAACCACTATTAATTTTAAATCTGTTTTCAGTCACTAAATACATTAGATAGCATTTAAATGCAGATCATGGCAGACAATTTCCATTTAGTATAAAGCTGACCTTTGGGGACCCTATGGAAAATTAGAATCTTAGGGTGAATTCCTTAACAAAGTAACCTATTCTACTTTTCATACTTCGGTTTCCTTGTAGCAAGGGATAGCTGTTAATGGCCCTAAAACTTTTTTGTAGTCTGCCTTACTCTTTTTACCATTTATTTTCATAAGATATAACTGTTACACATAGTATAAATGCTAATACATCAGTATTTTGCTTTTGAATGAAATTCACTCATTCATCTATTTATTTAATCAACAAATATTTATTGAAGTACCAGATGTAAACATGGACTATGATTGCCTGTCTTCACGTTAAATCGTCTACATAGACAATGCACACAGAATTGACCTACGTGTTACACAAAAGGTATAGGCTTGCTTCCACAACCTGGCAGGAAACATTCAAGCAAGGCGCGAACCTTATTCACAATTTAGAATTAAATCAGAAATGCTCTGCTGAAACCAATAATTTCAGGTTTCAATTTTCTTTTACCTTCTTTATTCTCATACCAGCTATAAATCATATCACTACCCATTTATTCTTCTAAGACATGGGAACATTTAATTGAAGGTTCTGTTTATTCTTTCTCTAAACTAGTAAGTAAATTTAAATAAAATATTCTTGGGGTTAAAGGAACATGCCAGTTCTTTTAAAGTTGTCAACGCTCTAAAAATGTGAAAAAAGGAAAACCAAAGGAAGGATTGTCAATGCATAATTTTAAACATAGAGATTAGCTCTAACCCATGGGCTTTTCAGTACATAACCCAAGAATTCTGTCAAAATGAAAAAGAAAATAAAAGAGTAGGTAAATTGGGGTGTGGGGGGACATGAAATATCAGTGCTTTTAAAATAGTTCGTTTTCTTTGAGCTAGGCAGTTACGTCAATTCAATAAACCAGACAAGTGTAATAGATTTCAATCAATCTTTTTTTTCCCCTGTATTTTTGTCAGCTAGGTGTTCAGTTTCTATAAGTTACAAAGAATTAAACGGCAAGTCCAGGAAAACCAGATTTCTCCTGAAGTTGAGCAGTGAGCCCTGCAGCTAACACAGAGTTGACAACAGGGACCGTAGCCCCGGACCGCTCCAGCAGGGTGGCTGCCGGGGAGCCCCCAGCACCCGTGAACTTCCATACCCTCGCCGTGAATGGGGGTAAAAGCACTACCTATCTCAAACAAGTGTTGCCTGAAGGATTACTGGCACTTTCTGTGTGCATGGTAAGGTGCTAAATTCTAGTAATAACTCTGGAGAATAATTCCTAACCTCAAGCTCATAAACGTAGTTGTGGACGGAAAGTAGATGCTGATACAGGTGTTTCTGTGTGGCTGTTGTTATTGTTTAGTGCTTTGGTGAGAGCGTGCAGGGCAGGGTGTTTCAAACTGATAAAACAAGTTTCGCTAAATTCAATATTCAAGACATCTTGAAGTAGTTTCTCTACTATTTTTAAATGTTTATTTTAAACTCCTTTAAGGGGAAGAACAAGATAGGGGAGACTCATATGTGCACAATCATGGAAGGCAAAAGAGTACATAATAAAATATAAAAGGCCAAGATGTATGCCCTAGGAATTGAATGCATAGTGGAAATGCCAGAGAAAAGGGAAATTCCCTATTTACTTGGAATCATTGTGAAGCTTTCCATATAATCACAGTTTCTTTATTCCTTATATTATATTGATAGCAATGTTCTAAAAATTCATGTAGTCCCTGCCCTCTTAAACAGAGCAAAATTTAAAAAAATTCACCTTCACTTCTTGTTCAATTCACACTGGTGTCTTGCTCAGTATTATCAACGCAATCGCCCTGCTCCCGGAGGCCACTTGGACCTCGCACCATCCCCCCGTTCTGTGCCTCTTACACCTCAAGTCTTCTGGCTCCAATGTTCGGAACTACAGAAAAGATAACTAAGGAAGATAAGATTTGATACAAGTTCTACAGATTTATAAAATTAATAATAATTTGGTCTTGGTGAAGCATGGGGGTGTTCTTTGAATAATCTGCATAAATTTTAATGCAAACACTTTGTGACATCTTTTATGGCCTTTCCAGTGTACTCTGCACCCCTCAGCTGAGTTCCAGACAGCTGAGCTTATCTGACACATGACCTCCAGGTAAGTGAGGCAGTACTGTACTACATCACTAGGTTCTAGGAAAAATAAAAAATAGTCCTTTCAGTGAAAGGTGGAAAGGGTCAATTCCTTAAACACATTTCATTTTCTGACTTAGAGATCCACTCTTTATAATAATAATGATTTTATAAAAAGACTACTCTTTGCAGGTAACACAGAAGTCTGTGGCATCTTATCATTTCACCGTGCTTTGAGCAAGCTTTCAAAACCATCTGATAGCAAGGGATTCTATTAGTTACATGCATTATACACTGGAAAACAAACAAGTTCCACTTCACATAGTTCAACCAATTCATGATACAGCATTTCTATAAAGTAGGAAGGAAGACAATTTTACTACATCTTGTTTTCCATGACTATGTAGAACTAACTATACCTAACTTTTCCTAACCCTTTTCTTTCACTATTCATAGTAATGGAGAATGCTACTTGGTGAGATCTGTGGAAACAGTTCTGTTTAAGATCATGATGAAGTAAAACAATGACAATAAACACGTAATAGAGATTTTAAGTATTTAATCCTAGAAGAGCACTGAGGAAAAGAATAAACCGTAATACTCATTATCCTCAAGGCTAATCCTTGCAGGGAGCGTACTGCACCCAAGCCACTGGGCCGAGGCCTCTCGCCAGCCCGTGCAGCAGCCCGATGAGGAGGTCCAGCGTCAGTTCAGTTTCACGGGTAAGTCGGCAGGCTTAGTCAGGGAGGCAAGGAACTTGGCTGGCGAGGTCAGACCCATCATGGGAGAAAATCCTCCCTTTCCTCCAGGAAAGCTTTTGTTTTTACAAGGAGGTGGATGAAACAACAATTCTATCATTTTCGATCAACATACCTGTGTATCTTTTCTTGATTTTTAAGAAAAGATGAAGTTCTCGGATGGCAGAGAAGGGCAACCCCAAAATTTCCTATACATAGAAAACAAAGACTTTGAGGGAGTGTCTTTAGATTAGTTTCCACTTACTAACATACGGATAAGGTTTTCTACTTTAGGATTTTTGTTCCTGCTTTTATTTTCTCATCAACCATTTACTGAGTAGATGTGCTACGCAAACTTGAACAGAACATGCTGCCCACCTGCAAGAAGCAAACAGTCTGGTACTAAAGACAGAAACATAAGCAGAGAATCATAGAATGACGTGATACGACAGTGAAGTGACAGCCACATGAGATACTATAATAAGTGAGCAAGGTCAGGTGACAATTGGTTAACTATCAGGAACAAAAAAAGATTTGTTTCTGGCTCCTATGCTACTTCATTTAGATTTCAGGACTCTATTTTTAGTAAACCTCAATTTAAATAACATACCTTAGACAGTAAGCACATTCCCAAGACATTGAAAACAGATTACTATTACCACTAGATAGGTGGTTTTTCTCTGCATCATCTTTAGAAAGCAGTTCTACAGTGAATTGCATGTTTTGATCACTGGAAGGTAGGATGCTATATAAATATGCTGCTGAAATGTACTAAACCATTAATAGTAGCCTTAATATAGCTGAAATCATAGGACTATGAACTTAGAGTGAATCATACTCAGAAAACACTTCAAAATATATCTACTCCTACTGTCTGCAGTATCAATACTAAAGCAACAAGAGCTAAAGAATAGTACATTTAAAATGAAACTACCCTTCCTACACAAAATAAAGAACATGTACTGACGCTAGCTTAGAATGCATCTGACATTGCTTGCCCCGCTCTCACCAAAAACAAAACAAGATTCAGGGTGATTTGTGTCAGCACAGAACCAAAACTGTCTGGTTGTGCTAATACTTAATAAGTCAGACAACTGTCAGCTAAAGCCTATCTGAAAAATAACATTTATGGCACAGCAAGAACCCTGACAATCTCTTATTTGTGGTAAAGTAGCGGAGGAGGCTAAAGCCTATCTCAACACGGGTTTAAATGTCTCAAAGATCTTCATGTATTTCATCCTAAAGCATCAGGAGATGATTGGGAGTATAACTCTCTAAACAATGTGAGCAGAAAATCAGACATTGTCTCTAAAATCTAACTGAGGTAGGGAAAATTTGTTGTAGATTCTTGCAGGAAATATACTGAAAAAGCCAAAAACAATGATATTGACAATTTCTCATGTCAACTCAAAAAGTATTAAACAAAAATCTTGACTGGAAACCTAATTTTACAGTAGGCCATACCACCTGTACATGCTATACAATAATATTTGCAGACAGTTCTGATTATGCCTGCTGGTTTTTGCTGAATAATGATTAGCATAGCTACAGAATATACAATATCTTCCCAAATGAAGGAAAAGGAACTGCAAATCTATCAAAATATCCCCATGTTTACCAGAAACAAAAAAGTGGACACGCTCAAATGTTATAAAATAGCAAGTATTTTTCAGACAGATTTATGATGTGATTTCCAAGTGTAAAAATATGTGTGTGCAAAGGACTGAGCCCTTGATATTAAGTAGAAAGAGGTGAGCCAGATATTCTAACCAGTTAGTATCATCATCTTCATAAATAACTTGGCCCCAAGAAACTAATGAGGGTAACGATCATGGCAGATGACACTAGCTACTGTGTAAGTCCAATAGCAACTGTGGGACTTTGCAAAACAAAGCTGATGGACAGCTCGTTGGGTAGGAAAAGCCTCAGGTCCAGGAGACTGCTAACTGTCCACTAATTCATTAGCCCCTTCTTCTTCCACGCAGCCCGGCACAAGGCTGGCCTGCTCCTCTGCATTTCCCAGCCCTCCCTGCAGCTATGCTGGCCAGGTGACTATGTTCTTTCCAATGTGAGCAGAAGTGACATGGGCCTAAAATGCAGGCAGCTCCTCCTCTACTTTCTCTTTCCCCATTCCAGGAGGCTGAACCGGTATGACCGTAATGACTCTAAAAGCTACTTGTAGACAGTGGCATAGCCACCATTAGCCTCAGTCACCAGACGGCTCAGCGGAGTTAGGCTCTCCATAGACCCGGAACATATACCCTAGACCATTAGGTAAAAGAAATAAACTTTCTAAATATTTAAGTCACTGCAACCTTGAAGCTTTCTATCCTCAGTAATACAGATCCAGAGAATTGCTAAGAGAGAGAGATGCAAGAGTACTGATAACAATATTATGCCTAATGTTCTCAACTGACTCATTGTGAGTGATCAGTTCATTTTCAAGGTCAACCAACTGAGTTCCACTGGGGCACCAGTGCCCCAGAGTATCTCTGTACAGACACCACCACTACCTGAGTTGCTGTGAATTGTAAAAGCCTAGGGAAGGACGAAAGGATAAGCCATTCTCCTCAGACTTCTCTAACCAAAGCTCACTGGTAAATACCATGTAAGGGTAAGTAAGAAGGTGAACACTGGGGGGAGAAAAGAATTGTCAGGAACCACTAAGTAACCAAGTTAATGAGCTCAGGTCCCTATTATACATCAAAAGAGTCACTTTTCCTTCTCCTCCTCAGCCCATTATTTCTGCTGTGAATGTAAAAAGTTCATACACACAAGTAATTGCCCCTGCCCCTCAACATCAAAGGACATGCCTCACTATAACTGATGTAAGTGAGCCTTACTAATTCCTAAGAAACAAGAGCAGGGGTAGACCAGCGAGCCTTGGAAGACAAGTGTCTAAGACTGCACAAGATCCTGTGGAAAAGACTATATATAGTATTCATTTATGGAAGAATTACTCTAAGTGCCTCCCAGGCACTCTGTGGGGTGGCACGGGCATGGTGGTGCACAGTGCACGTGATTCCTGGGCTTGGGGACCACGGACAGCGGGGCTCCTAGAGCCAGCTTGTGTGACAGACACAGCACCAGAGAAAGAGGGGCAGTAACAAAAACGCCCCCCAAGCGACCGGGCACACACACCGCCAGGAGAAGCACGCGGCATGGAGGAGCTTGTTTCACAGGCCAAGTGACTGTACAAAAACAGTAATGCTACAGCTAAATCAATTCTGACCATGACATACTGGCATCTAGAACAAATGGTCACTTTGAGTGAGAACTTATTTAGTAAATTAGGGAAGTTTATGAAATGTTAAAAATGCCAACCAAGCAAGAGGGATGTAAATTGTGATCTGATTCTGAGCTGACATGCTAAACAGTTTCATTTAGGTACAGCTCTCAGCAGTGCTGGGCATACACACAAGAGAAACAGATGCTTGGAATCATCTGAGTACATTCCTGTCAGAAATGTCCTTTGTGACACTAAAATCAATTTCCTATGCCTTTACTGACTGTTCTACCAAAAGAAAAAGGGGAAAAGAGGAGAAAGAAAAAAATTGTTTTAATCAAATGCCTTCCCATGGAGGCAAAATTAAACCCGAACCTATTAAGCAGTACACTTTTATGTTCAATTTTTATAATCAGTGTTGCTTTGATAGAAAGGACGGCAGCAGGACAGGATGGGACATGGTCCGTTTTCACTGTGGAGAACTATGAAGTTTTTGACTTGTCCTGGGGAAATGAGGGAGACCCAACAAGATTTGTTATGTGAAAATGTGAGAGTCCGATTCTTGTCCAAACTAGCCCAGAAAAATGCATGAGAGCAGGTTCTCTGACTTAGGAATTTCACCTACTTATCCAGACTCACAAACTGTTGTCCCCACCCCTTCACAGACTGTTAAATTCACATGGCCACCTCACCTAAGAATCTTCAGTGCAGTTTTAAATATACTTTATGAAGGGTGCCTGTAGAAATTCAGGCTTGGAAATTCAATTACACTCAAGTCTCATCTGTTTAGGAAAAAAAAAATTCAGAACACCACCAAACAACACAGAAACAAGAACACACACTGAATATCTAAATACTGCAGCGTGTTACATCTCTCCTGAAGGAAAAGAAAAGTTGCCCAGTTCCCTTTCCTGCAGGGACACCAATTAAAAACACAATTGTTTTTTTCTTTTCTATTTTGGTTATCTTGACTTACCACAAAAGTTCATACTCTAGTGAAAAACAGTAAATGTAATAATACAATGCAATTTTCATCAGGCTGGGAGAGTGTTTTCTAGAACAAGTCTCTCTACCTGCTTCCCAAGGTTGATTTAATGCAAAGCCATACCAGTAGGTAGACATTCTGTGAAGAGGATGCCTAGAAAGTCACACACAACCAGAACCTAAACAACTTTGCCAGCCAGGGCCATGCCTGGGAATATCCTTCATGTTCCATGGGGAACTTGTCCACGGGGTATGGTGAATGTAGCCCAGCCCGATTCGGAAAACCAATGGGGAGCGAGTCGGCACACAGAAAGCCAAACCCACAGCCAGGTTTTCCCATGGGGATTCAGACCTGCATTGTACCTAGGCCTCTACAAGGCTTGCTTTTGCTAAAACTCCCTCGCCCTGGATTGAGGCAGTAAATGTTAACTGCATATCTTTAAAGGAACTTCCTAAAATCTGTGCCAAACCTCCCAAGTATGGAGTGTAACCAGTTCAACCACTTTTCCCCTAGATCTGCAACATCCTTCTCTTTGAAATAATTAGCAACATTCTTTCCTTTGTTATCTGTAAAAGGTAGTGGATGAGGACCCAGAAAAGCAGTAACAGCCTGTGCAGGCAGGGGCCGGGCCCTCCCCCTCAGAGAGCAGCCGTGCTGTCCCTTTCTGCACAGGACTCTGCAGTCCATGTGCATTTGTTCGTGGCAGCCACAGCACACGGACCCCGTCCATTTTCCAATGGTTTTTCAAGTTATTTGGCTTTTAGAGACTTACCCCTACCATTTGAGACAAGCAAGCTAAACCTGTATTCTAGAACATCTGATCACAATTAAGTTAGCTAGAAAAACCAGTGACTTATCTATGGATAATGAGAAAAAGAGAGCAGCCGGGAGGGGTAAACGACTCAGTAGTCAAGGGGGCATTTCAACATCAGAACAAGGCTCTGTTTCACACCTAAGCTGGTCGACATTTTTCATTCTCTCTGTGACAGCCAAAGAAGGGAAGGGAAGAAGCTGAGGTGTAGGCCACAGTGTGTGATAGCTCTCAGGCAGCACGCCGGTCCCTTCCATCTGGCACCTTCTCTTGCTAAAGCCAAGAGGAGACACAGGCATCGAAAGCAGCATTAAGCAAATGCAGGGAGTTTTACCCAGACACACGGAGCAAAAAACTCATCCTTAAAATGTAATGTTGTTATGAACAGTATTTTGAGCACAAACCCCAGAAAACTGTTATTTCCCTTTAGCAAGGATACCTGGTTGACTGTGATGTCACGACACAAATTCCAGAGATTTGTCCTAGGGACCTCAAAAGAAGATATACTATATTGGACATCAAAAGAAGCCATGCTTAAGTTCCTTGGAAGTGTTCTACTAACACCTTTTACAAGGAATAAACCTTGACTACATAGCAAGATCAAGCGAGAGAAACTGCCACGTGCTATACTGACTTCCCAATCTGCAAAAGTTAATGAGTTGCAGATCACAAGCATCTCAATGTAAAAACAGTGTGTACATATTGAGATTACTCTACAAAAGATTACTTAAGCAACTTTACAATAAAAAACATAAAAACACCAAGGAAATGCGATGGATATGAATATGAAGCAACACCTAGGATGTCTTATTTTAAGAAAAAAATGGATCTTCAACCTTCAACAATGACTTTTTCAAACTACAAAACGAGATCAGACAAGGATTCAGGTCATCTTCATAACAATGTATTACATATTTTAAACAGGCAAAGTGAGCCCAGCCACAGAAAATTGCTCTTCCATTGCTCTTCCAGCCACGCAGACAGCATGCAAAGCCCATCCGCAGCACACTTCCAAGGGCGGCCCTGAACACACAGCACCTGGACTTGAACAAGAGGAGAGTACCCGGCCCTGGGTCTCTACAGAGCAGTTCCTAACTGGCCCGTAAGCTAGTAAGAGCAGTCATAAACTGTGAATAGCCAGTGCCCGAGCAAGAGGAACATTTATCACACTAACGTGAATGTGAAGTGCGGGGGGCTCATCCACACGCTCTCTGCAGTTTTTATCGGAATGTTAATTGTTCAAACTGAAGAAAAGGAGACATAAGGAATGGCTTTTACCGTCATGTGTTAAGTTTATTTCTGTTCTTCTGACCAGTTCCCCAGGGGCAGGAGGCTAATGACTGTTCTTTATCATCAACTGCAAAGGATATTTACATCTGTCCTGTAACCATGACAGCTGTGTCACTAATTCCCTAACGGCCTCAGGCACACGAGCCAATCAGCTGGCATGAGGCTGCAAGATGGAGTGCCCTGCAGTCATTATTCACCAAGCACTTTCATTAACAAACTGCCCTTAATTACAGCGGTAATTGCAAAATTATTTCATAGCAGCAATTATTTTTCTCAGCCAATCCAGGCTATTTAAGTAGGACATTGCCTATGAAAATGGCAAAAGGCCAAGTAATCTATAACCAAAGATATGTTTTAATTGTACTACAAACTTAGTTTCAAAATATTGCATTAGAGGCTTTGAAATTATATTCTCCATCCCATTACACATTCCATACACACACATACACCAATAAAGCCAACCTTCTCTACTTCTTTATTTTAATTTGAAAGCAAAATGCATAACAGTCACATTAAGTAGCTAAACTAATGCTATTGTCTAGCAAAGTAAAAATAATGAGTTTCTATATCTAAACCTATACCTTGAGAATTGCTGAACACACTAATTCATCCATTAGAGAGACTTCAACTTCCCCCACCTATTCCTTTCACTCAAGATCCCTTTGCTCTTTCATATTTATATATACTTTCACACCCAGTTATAGTAAGGAGTCCCGGTATGCCTACCTATATGTTGGCCTCATAAACAAAATCATAAAGGGGTTTCTAGAAATCATACCTTAGTGTTCAAAATTATAAACTGAAATACATCTGTTCAGTTTCCTAGTGTTTCAACTCAACATTCATCCTGAAGATGAAATTAGAGTCACAATGACCTATTTGGAGAACAGTGCATTTTCAATGAAGTTAAGGAAAAAGAAATGTGTGATTTGGAGAGACTAGGGAGGTGTGGCTGAAACAAGATAAAGTTATTAATAAAGCAGTCAGATTATATGAAGACTTCAGTACCATTCTAAAGAGTATGGATGTTATCTGGTAGATAGGAAAGTCCTGTGAAAAGCGAGGGGTGAGGACAACCTGAATTTGGATTCCATGAACAAATTTTGCAGGTAGAATTATATTTAGTGACTGTTAACTATGGACAGCAACAAAGAGCTGTTCAGAGACTGTTCTGGAAAGAAGAAATAAAACTGTCATTATTTGCAGATGACATGATACTGTATATACAGAACCCTAAAGATTCCATGCATACACAGAAAAAACTATTAGAACTGATAAATGAATTCAGAACAGAATAGAGAGCCAGAAATAAACCAACACCTTCATGGTCAATTAATTATTTGACAAAGGATGCAAAATCACACAATGGGGTAAAGGGAGTATATTCAATAAATGGTGTGGGGAAAATTGGACAGATACATGCACAAAAATGAAACTAGACCACCTTCTTGCACCATAAACAAGAATAAACTCAAAATGGACTAAAGACTTAAATGTTAGATTCAAAACCATAAAAATCCTACAAGAAAACAGGCAGTAAAATCTTGGGGATTTCTCACAGCAATGTTGTTGTTGTTTTTTAAATGTATTTCCTTGGGTAAAGGAAACAAAAGAAAAAATAAACAAATGGGACTACATCAAACTAAAATGTTTTTGTACAGCAAAGGAAATCATCAACAAAATGAAAAGAAACCTACTGAATGGGAGAATATACTCACCGGTGACACATCTGACAAGGGGTTAATATCCAAAATTTATAAAGAACTTGTAAAACTCAAAATCAAAAAAAAAAATCCAATCTAATTAAAAAATGGGCAAAGGACCTGAATAAATGCTTCTCCAAAGATGACATACAGTTGGCCAGTAGATACATAAAAAGATGCTCTACGTCACTAAATCATCAAAGAAATGCAAATTAAAACTGCAGTGAGATATCACTTCACACCTGTCAGAATGGTCATCATTAATAAATCAACAAATAGTAAGTGCTGGTGAGAATATAGAGAAAAAGGAACCCTCGTGCACTGTTGGTGGGAATGCAGATTAGTGCAGCCCCTGTGGGAAATGGTGTGGAATTTTCTCAAGTAATTAAAGGTGGAACTGCCTTATAATCCAACAATTCCACTTCTGGGGATTTATCCGAAGAAACCCAAAACACTAATTCAAAAGAATACATGCACCCCTACGTTCACTGTAGCTTATTTACAATAGTCAAGATTTGGAAGCAGCCCGAGTGCCCGGAAGTAGATGAGCAGACAAAAACGCTGTGGAATGTCCTCAGGTGTAAAGAAGGAACGCCTACCTTTTGTGCAGCATGGATGGACCTGGAGAGTATTATGCTACGTAAAGACAAGTTCCATATGATTTCACTTACATGTTGAATCTAATGAATAAAATAAACTAACAATCAAAATAGAAGCGTACTAATAGTTGAACTGGTTGGAAAAGGTAAAGAAATTAAGCAAAGGAAAAATAAAAACCTCCCAGACACAAACAGCGGCGTGGTGGTGACCAGAGGGAAAGGAAGGCTGGGGGAGGCAGGAGAGGGTGCAGAGGCGATGAAGGGTGATGGAAAACAACTTGACTTGGGGTGGTGAACACACAGTACAATATACACATGCTGTATTACAGAACTGTACACCAGAAACATACATTATTAACCAGTGTCTCCCCAGTAAATTCAATAAAATATTTTTAAAAGCGATGGGTCTGAAGTTTCTAGCTTGTAATAATACATAAGTGCTGAGCTACAGAATGTAAAAAGAATGTAATACATTGGAACATTTTTAGTTTTAAGTATCTATAGTATATTAACCTACAGATATTAAGGAACTAGCTAGAAAAAATAATTAATGTTTATTACTTACTTATTTTTGTCAGACACTGATTTATTAACTCCCTTGATACTCAAAACACTAGGATCTGTGAATTAGATCCTATTTTCACAATCACTTTTAAACACAAGGAAGCTGAGGCTCAATGATATTAAATTGCCCAAGGTCATGACGGCCAAGAAAGCTAGTTGCCTATCAAACATCCGTTCTTCCCTTCCTCCTTGGTAACAGAACCCTTCGTTCTTAGCTGCCCACGGTATAGGTAACCTTTCCTTCCTCCCTCACATCTAGGTACAGCGCTGTGAGAAGTGTTGCTGGGTTGGAAAAGAAACTGGTTGTAGTGGGAGGAGCTCTTCGTTGTCCTTCCTGCTGCCTTAGAGGCAGCAAGCGCCTGGAGCTAAGGCTCCAGCAGTGGTCTTGGACTAGCAGGCGACCTCCAGGATAAATGTCACCAGCTGCGGATAGCGAAGCAGAAAGAAAGGGGGCCAACTTCCTGAACACTGGGTGGAGGCCCTAAATTGCCCATCTCCAGACTAACTTTAGGTGACAAAATACACTAATATTTATACCACATTCTGGGGGGTTTCTTTTAGAGCCAAAAGGAAATCCTGAATGATTAGTAAGCAACACAGTCAGGATTTGAAGGCAAGTCTTTCTGACTCTAAATCCTAAATGCTAGACTGCCCAGGACAGATTAAAACTACAGGTGCAGATTGTCAGTTATTGGTGAATGCCAGTGATTTTCAACTTTTTCATCTCATGGCACACATAAACTAATTACTAAAATTCTGCAGCACACACACACATACTTTTTGCCGACCTGACAAAAATAGATATGATTTTGATTCATTCACACTAGACAGCTATTGTTGTGTTGGCTGTTGCCATTTTTTTTAATTAGGCAATCTCAGGGAAAAGAGGTCAGTGCCCCTGACTAAGTAGTCATGTATTGCATGTTTTAAAAATTCTTGTGGCACACTGGTTGAAAATCGCTAGTGTATGCACATCTTGACAGACATTCTTACTTACTCTAACACAAAAATAATGTAAAATATTTGGCATCATTGTAAAAAGGAAGTATTATCATTAGGTAAGCAAGCTGAACGATAATGAACATATTTTAGAAACTAAAATAAATAATTCTAACATTCCTAAAAGTCTAACGTATAATTTAATCTTCCTGTTTACATCTCATTTGGGGGTCCATTAGGATGTTTTTATTAAACAGAGCTACAAAAGAATTGTAAAGGTACCTATGTACTGAGTAAATGGAAAATAATCTAGTTCTGTATTTTCTAAATTTTAATTAGATAGAAATCTAGTTCTGAAAGAAATAAAATAACAATGATTGTGCAATAAAGTACTGCAAATTATTTTCCATATAAAGATAATTTGCAATTTCTCCTGTCAAAATCATTAATAATTTATAGGCTAAAATTAGTTATATATTAGATTTCCTGTGCAGTGGGATGTTTATAGATCTTTCCCTAATACACACTGGTGAGTATTAACTAAAAGGTTAATAATCTTTTATTCCTACAAAAAGAACTGCAAAATAGTGTTTATACCTTCAGCTTTACAGCTTCAGTGCTTGAGTGTATTGGAGTTGGTAGGAATCCAGAAAAGAAATGCATCATTTAATTAATTATAAAGGTCTCCAAAAAGAGTATTTGGTAAGATGATGCAGTTACAGGTTTTGTGGTGACAACACCTTTAAAAATCAAAGGAAATAATTTCTTCATATAATTTAGGAAAAAATAAATATAAAATGGAGGTTTTCTGAAACAGAAATTATACCCTTTGTTAAAATATTATTTTTGAAGTTCAAGATTTATATACAACTCCAAATCTAGTCTCTGTAGCAGACATGAGACAAATGGAATCTTCCATCCAAAGCAACGATAGCTATATTTTAAAAAATCCGCATAGTTCATACTGTTAACAATATTATAGCCAGTAAGCGAATATATTTCATTTTGATGATTTCATATATTGCATTAAATGAAAAAAACTGAGGCCTATTATCTTAGGATCTAAAATATTATGTAATTACAAGTTTTATGCCAGCTTTTAAGTAACTCAGTTTTTCAAAGACAGTTAAAGGGAAAAGGATCTGAACTAGACAGATAGTCTTTCCCTTAACAATGCGAGAAAGTAATTCAACTTAACAATCTGGTTTTCTCCCTGAGGAGCTGCATGATCAGTAGGGAGCACTGGACTGATTCTATATTCTCCTGCTTATGTATGTTTTCAACATCCTCTGGGGTAAATATGCTGGCAGTAAGCACATAGTACTTGGGGGAAAATGCATATTGTAGGGCACTCTCCAGGCTCTCTGTAGTGACTAAAAGCAAACATAATAAAACAACCTGCCATAGATTCAGTGCTTCTCCATTTACCTCGTCTTCTCTGAGTACTTTAAAACATGCAAATCATATTCCAGTGCATTCTTAACATTGGACCAAGATTACATAAAAGAAAACCAGGATAATAAAAGTCTTCATAGGCTTTACTTGCAAACATTGAAGAGTAAAGATAGTCAGTAAACTACTACAACCATATAATGTCACGGATTCCTCTTCCAAACATGCTGGTTCCAATAGCCACCGACTACTAGAACTTCCTGTGGTATTCAAGTCCTCCAAGATTTTCTGACTACATTAACGCCACATGCTTGTCTTCCTAACAATTCTGCAACAGTGGTGTGATGCTCCAGGCAAAGCATTCCATAGGGTCGGAGCAAGGCTTGAGGAAACCAGAGGAATGCAATCATCACCCACAAATACACCATCTGCTGTGTCTTACTGCTTAATTAAACTAAAACTCGTAGGGTCTTAATTCTCACAGCTCATAAAAATAAAGGTCACAACAGAGTATTAGCATCATGCATCATCCATATAACATAACAGTTGCTAAGGCATGTTTTGCCAACCTATCACTCAAAAGGAAAAAGAAATACAACATCTAGCTGATGTCAAAGTATAGCACGATTCTATCAGTCTGATATCAGATCAATGACAGGATAGCTGACCTGAGTGAACGGTATTCTATTCTTGCCCATTGTTCTTACCTCTCTCCTATGGCAATTCACACACAAAAAATTCTTCCACACATCATAAGACCACTCATGAATTAGTTTGTTATATCCATTTATGTCCTCCCTCCCTCCCTTCCTGAACCATTCTACAAGGACTTTCTTATGTAAGGAACTGTGTTTAGTGCTTTGGAAGATAAAAAGATGAAACAGGCTCAGACTCTGAGTATGCACAGCTGCTAATGACTGCAACATATGTGTGTATAATAGCTTTATTAAAATATAATTCATATATCATACAATTTCTCACTTCAAGTGTGGAATTCAATGGCTTTTTGTATGTTCAGAGTTGTGTAACTATCACCACTATCTAATTTCAGAACACTGTTTTCATATCAAAAATAATTTTACACCCATCAGCAGCCAGTCCCTCTCGGCTCATCTCCACAGCTCCTAGCAAACCGCTCATCTATTTTTTGTCTCTATAGCTTTGCCTATTCTGGACATTTCATATAAATGGAATCAAATAATATGGGGCCTGTTGCTTCTTTCACTTAGCATAATGTTTGCAAAGTTCATCCATGTTACAGCATGTATCAGTATTTCATTATTTTTTTATTGCTAAGTAATATTCCCTTATATGGATATACCACATTTTGTTAATCCATTCATCATTTGATGGGCATTTGGGTTGTTTCCATTTTTTTGGTTATAATGAATAATGCTGCTCCAAACATCCATGGACATATACTCTAATTCTCTTGGGCATACCTGAAAGTATAACTGCTGGGTCATATGGTAATTAATTCTATGTTTAAATTTTGAGGAACTTCCAGGCTGTTTTCCAAAGTGGCTACACTATTTTATATTACCACCAGCAAAGTATGAAGATTTGAGTTCCTCTACATCCTTATATCCTTAGCCAACACTTATTACTGTCTTCTTTTTTTTTTTGTCATCCTAGTGGCTATGAATATCTCACTTTTGCTTTGAATTGCATTTCTCTAGTAACTAATAACATTGAATATCTTTTCATGTGCTTATTGGACATCTATATTTGTTCTCTGAAGAGATGCATTATGTATTTTGAGTCATCAACCAAAATCAACCATTCTGTAGAAATATATGAAATATTATATTTGTAATTTTCCAGCACCAATGTGTGATATTTTCTATCAAACCACTAATATATTTTTTCTTACCCTAATGTTCCTTTGAAGCTTAAATTTTTTTAACACAAATGTTTAAATACAGAGAAGTCTTAAAATTCTATAGTACAATTTAAGGGGGGAGGATATAGGTGGGTCCGTAAAATTTTGTTTGACTCATCAGTTCTTTCTAGCTAATATCCCATTTCCCAAATCTACTGGAAATAAACTAATTAGAATTTCTGAAGAAGATAAGCGACTTGGAGGTGGCTGAGTTATGGAAAATTCAAGAGGATGAAATGATGGTGAAAAAATGAAGCACAAGTTCAGCTTCAGAACAAGGAAATTCAAGAATATTATGGAACAAGCAACGAAACTTGGCTGATTCAGACTTCAATAGTGGAGAGGTTCTGAGGATAACTAAGGGTTATTTCTTAGGTAAGTGAATAAATTATGGTGTCGTTAGACCAGCAGAAGAGGGAGGAAGGGGTAGGGGGGAGCAAAACAAAATGCAGTCGCAATGAAGGAGGAATAGTTATGTGGTGGTGGGTTCTGCTCCTCTTTCAAGAGAAAAGATTTGTAGTAGTAGTAGTAGTAGTAATAATAATAATAATAATAATAATAATAATAATAATAATAATAATAATAATAATGGGATCGATCCCATCTGGGTCACAGCGGATATCTTAATTGGTGTCCTAAGGCAGAAGAGGTGAGAGCCAAATATAAAACCCAGTAGGATGGAGCTCAGAAGAGGGTTTGGGTTAGAGACGCTTATGGGAAAAAAAAGAGCTGCAGTCTGCTCACACAACAAAGAGAAAAGCTCTGCATTGTTCTTACCTCCTTTCAAGCCAAATCATTCTAGTTTGAAACAATGGGAAACAATTCCGTGATATAGTTATAAGATTCTGATGAATGAAAATAGTTGATCCTACGTCTGTAAAAGTAATCACATGTCTTCCTTTAGACTTCTCTGAACTGAACCATGCACCTTAAACTTTCTTTGCTGTGTAGGTTTTTAAAATTTGTAACATTTCTCTCCAAATAATACACATAAAAACAAAACAAATAAAAAAGCCTCCACAATAAACATGGAGCTTTGGATGGCGCATTTTGTACAAGTAACAAAAGAAGGCAAACTGTGAAGGAGTCAGCAGTAGCTTTACATGCAATATACTCTGGACCTTCAATCGATAATCCTGCTTTTTATTGTTGGTGTGTCGGTGGAAAAGCTGTATGACAGCAGAAGCAGACAGGCCTTACAAAGCAATTAAGGGTGAGGAATCTCCTGCCAAACAGCTAGTACAGATGTAACCTTTTTCCACAGAGCTTAGCTTCATTCCATGGCCAAGAAGCAGTTTAATAAATACTATATGATGAACAAGTGATCAAATTTATAAAAACTAAAGATGAGGAATGACCAATGGGAAAACCCAGGTGCTACGGAGAGAGGTTGAACCGGTTTCTGTGCTTCCTGCTGCCTGTAGGTGGCGCCAAACTCCTTGAAGAGGAAACAAAGCAAAGTTAAAAGGCTGGCAGTGTGTGTCTATATTGAAGCGCTCAAGTATTTGCTTGCGAGTTTTCAATGTCTCTTTTAAGGCAACTTTTCTTCACTGGTATTGGCAAACTTTAAATTTCAGAAGTTATCCACCTATATTATGTTATTTATGTGCTTCTTTTCTGCCAAATGCCCAGCCTCACATTAACTGTACGTCCAGCCTCCCTGCATGGATCAACTGTGTCTATCACATGAATGGAAGGTTCATTACAGCATCTACTAAATAGATTTTTGAAAGTAAAATAGCATTTTAAAGCCATTTAGGATCCCTTAAGTTAAGATCTGTAGTAAGAAATGGTACAAAACTGCTATTTACAACCATCAACCGGAAATAAACCACACTAGCCACAGGTAACCAACAATAACTTGGATTACCTTCTCAGAGGGCTCTCCCGCCCCTATACGCTCCAGATCTTTTAGGCCTTGTAGTAAAGGCTTCAACTTCCAAAAATGCACCTCAGAATGCATCTCCTGGGGGCCCTGCTCTGGGAGGCAGCCGTGGATCAGATGTCAGTGACTCCTCAAAATGGTCCTTGGCAAGAAGAAGCAGTGGGGAGAGGCAGGGAGACAGGAGGGCTGGTCAAGTTGGATAAAAGGACATGGAGATAAAGAAGCGTGTGTCTCTGAGAGCACAGACAGGCAAGCGAGAATTAGATGTTTTGTCCCAGGTTTTCACTATCATCCTCTAGATCTGATTTTTATAACAAACAAACATTTCCCGCCAACCTCCTAAAATTTTTAAACAGCAGTGGCTAAGACTGACTCCTGTTAGGCACAATTACATAAGACTGAAGAGTAAATAGCTCTTGTTTTTAGAGCTTTGTTTTAAGCACCCTCATTAATCTTTCAGTCTTTTCCCATCTCTGCCTGACTACAACTGCCCTGAATTTATCCAAGCCTGCAGTATGCCAGGCTCACTGGTGTCTAAATCACCGAGAGCTGAATACACATTCTACTCATGGGACTCTACAGTTCCATCAGAAAGAACCAATCACGGCTTAGGAGAAGTCAACCTCTTTTTAATTGTATTCTATGATACTAACAGGCATTCATTACACATGGACCTTAAAACAAGATTTGCTCTTGGCTGCTCATAATTGCATTTCTACAGCAGTTTAAACCGTTGGCACCTGCAATTGCTAGAAGGCCTAAGCTAAGAATTTCTATTATCCAGTTTCAAGGGTTACATTTAAAATAAAACTCAGAGGGGCAAAACATTACATGCACACATATTTACACAAATTAAATACTATGCACAAGTCAATACCTTATGCACACAAAACTACATTAAACTCAATTAGCCCTAAGCAAAACTACAGGAAGCAGTTTTTCCATGAACCAACGAAGCTGTTCTGTATAATAAAGAATATAAAAGCAGCTAGATTACAGAGTTCTGCAGAACTGTCAATAAATGTTTTTAAAAATCATCAATACTGATTTTAAATTAATGTAAATTAAATTGACATAAAACAATCCAACCCAAGGAATTTATATACAAATAACATCTGACTTCTGGGTTCTAATAAAGAAGGGCTTTTTTAAAATGCTTTGTTGGGGGAGGAGGCGATCAGAGGGGGTTCCCAGAAGGGTACCCCTATGAGCCACAAAACAATCAGCTAACTAAAATACAATGTCTTTCCTGTTATGTTTTCCTACTTGATTATGACCAAAATTAAATTATATAAATATTTCACTAAATATCTTCTCAAACCTTATAAATATTAATATAAGCACAATATCTTATGTGCCCAGCATTTAAAAATCCATTTAAACATCTTGGAAACTAATTTAAGATTTCCATCTAGAATACAAATTCACGAGTTTCCTTCCTAGCTCTGTTTTGCTCAGCAACCATATCTGCACATTTACTACTGAATGTCAGTTGGTAGCACTTAACGATGATGAATATTAAAAGCATGCTTCTGTCTGCTAACATATTAGAGCCCGGCAACCACTGAATTTGTCATAAGCTACATTTTCGGTGAACAAACTACTGCCTTTAACACACCAAAGCCTTCTGTAAACTCCCAAATTGTGAAGAAGGTAAACAGGGAGTGAAATTTTACCATTCGATACATCAGCTGAGAGGACTGCACAAGATTAAAATCTTTTCAAACTAACCACATCTTACAGTACTATAAAACTACACTTTCTAAGTATTTACTCGAGAACTGCATCTGAACGGTGAAGAAGAATAATCCTCATTACTATTAATTGAACAGTCATTATGTGCAGGGTACTGAGGAAAACATTTTATATACATGCACACGTGCTATTTTCATATACATGCTCTCTTATCTACATGCCATCTTTGCATACATGCATGCTATCTCTACATACACAGTATCATATCTAACTTTCTACTCCATGAGGTAAGTAGTGTTGTTATCCCCAGACAGATTAGATGACTTATTTGAGGTCATAAGCAAATGAAATACTGAGGAATTCCAACTCAGGTTTATCTCTCTAATCCCCTACACATTACTATGCAGCCAACTTCATGGCATAAAAAACCTCCTGAAGGGCTGGTATTTGCTGGATACTGCTCACTCTGTTGAGTCTGGGAGTTTAATACTTATTTATTTTACATTTGCATTAAGAAGGCCTTCTCAAATACAAATCTTGTTTCCGAAAAGATCCATTCATCCAGAAGACTGAACAAAAGTGCACCTTTGATTAGAATACATAAGAGATTATTGTTATTAATATTTTTACTTAATTAAAATGGCTTGTTAGGATCACCTATTTAGCATATGGAAGACCAGCTGGTTTACTCTGTCAAATCTTTGCTCAACGTACCTGTTGGTAACCTACTGCCTACCACGGAACAATAGAGTGGATAAGAGCGGACAGTCACTGGGATTGCACTCTGCAGCCTGAATTCAAACACAGCACTACTGCCCTGGCCTGTATGGCCCAGTTAGTTGGGCACCTGCCCACAAACCAAAAGGTCAGAGGTTCGATTCCTGGTCAGGGCACATGACTAGGTTGCGGATTTGGTCCCTGGAAAGGGTGCACACTAAAGGCAACCAATCAGTGTTTCTCTCTCACACTGATATTTCTCTTCCTCTCTTTCTCCCTCCCTTCCCCACTCTGTCAATAAGCATGTCCTCCGGTGAAAGGAAAACAAAAAACAGTGCTACTTCCCACCAGCTACCTGACCAAGCCTTGATATCCTTCCTCATTTGGTAAATGAAGACACAGGCACCTAGTTTAAAGATTACTGAGATTAAATGAAATGATGCATATAGTGTATACTCAATAAATATCAGCTGTTGTCTCTCTTTGGGTGTCAGATTATATCATCTTTACTGCTTTCCTCAGATGCTATGTAGTTCTTTAATTTGTCCATTAAGAACTGTCTTACACTCAATCAGTGTTTTTTCTACTCAATTTTATGCCATCAGCTCCACAGCTTTCCAAATCATTCTAAATTATCTTTCCATTTCTCTGGGTTTAGAAAGATTCAAAAAATTTTTCCAAATTATATACTAAGATTTTTTGAGTTGATTTTTCTAGTTGCTTAATCACTTCTATTGATCTCTGATTTTCTACCAGTTTGGACAAATCTTCCTGATATAACGACATCCAAAACAATCTGAATTAACCTTTTGAGAGCCTAAAAATGGGACTTACTTAAGCTCTGATTTCTGCCTTCCCCAGCACTTACCAACATGTTCATTACTGCATGCTAATATGAACATTTTCTCCATTCCTTACATCATGACAGATGTTTTGTCCAGATCTCTGAAAAAATTTTATCTTTCTCACTTATAACAAGAAACAGTACAATTACTTCAAAAATTGTTGCTTGTAGATGAAATTACATTTTTGAACTATAGAGTTACTTTATATTTGTGTTCATTCACTCCTTCAACAAATACTTCTTTCGTGCCTACTATGTGTCATTACAGATGAACCATAGAGTTTTGCAAAAACAAGATGATACCTTAGCTGCTAAATTCTGCTGTCTGCCTATATCACACAAGTTACTTCAAAGGAGTATTTAAAATGTTTAAGAATCACATTAAAAAAGTCACAGTCAGATGAGAGAGAGAGAGAGAGAGAGAGCCCAAATAAATAAAATCAGAAGTGAAGGAGAAGTAACAACTGACACCACAGAAATTGTAAGAAAATACCTTTCCTTTTCCAAATACATATTTGGGTGAAGTAGGATTTTCTTTATAAACTTCAACTTAAACAACGAGTTGAATTCAGAAGCAGATATGAGAATCCCAATGTCTTCTATTAAGCCAGATATCAGAGATATTTGCAAAAATGTAGAATGATGCCACTCTTCTCACTAATTGTTTTTGAAAATATAGTTATTTTTCATAAAGATATATTGGTTATGTTAACATGTAATGATGTTATTTACTATTTTAACTGAATTTGTAAGTAAGTATTTCAATTGTTTCCTCATCTTTAGTTTCTAATACAATAAATATTAATAGACATAACACACATAAACATGCACTCTTTGGGTTCCCTGATAATTTTTAAGAGTGAAAGGAATCCTGAAACCAAACACTTTAAGAACCACAGTCTTATATATACAAGTGTGTATGTATTTTATGTTGTCTTCTTTTTTAGGACAGGTTTAAGGAGGTGTCACTTAAACATAATAGGAGGCACTCATTTCTGTGTGCAATTACAAGTCCGGACAAATGCACAGCCATGTGTCCACCACCACATTTAAGTCACAGAACAGTCCCACCGCCCCCAAAATGCCCCTGTGCCCCTTTTATACTTACCTTTTCCCGCATTCTAGGCCCTGGCAACCACCAAACTATTCCCTGTTCCTGAATGTCATATAAATGGAATTATGAAGAATGTGACATTCTGAGTCTGTTTTTAATTAACATAATTCACTTGAAATGCATTCACATTCTGGTGTGCTTTGTGCATTTTTTAAAATTGCTGAGTAGTATTTTATTGTTTGGGTGTACCGCCATTTGTTTATCCATGCAATAGTTTAAGAAAATTAGAGTTGTTTCCAACAATGGGCAATTAGAAATAACCGTTCACATACCAGTTTTTATAAGTTACCATTTCTGTGGGATAAATACCTAGGAGCTTAACTCTATAAATAATTTAGATATTTGAAAATGAAAAAGGGAGCATTTGAGGAGGGGGGGGAAATGGGGGAAAGAAGGGGAAGGGTCAGGGAACATGTATAAAGGACCCACAGACAAAGACAATGGAGGGCGCGGACTGAATGCGGGAGGTGGAGGTGAGTAGGGCAGGAGGGTGTAATGGGGGAAAAATGGGGACAACTGTAATTGAACAACAATAAAAAATTTTTTTTAAAGAAAAAGGGAGCATTCTAGATAGAGGGAAAATACTTCTGCCTCCATTTGTTCCCTTTTGTGGCTATTTTATAGCTGATGTGTCATCATCTCTTGATTCCTCACCTTCACAAGCGCCTGCCGTCTATGAAGCAGGCCTGTGCGGAACGCTGCAGCTACGCTGTTGCCATGCTCATAGATGCAGGATTCTACCTGGTATTTCTCAAATCTGATAAATAGACCGATGTAATTTCAGCAAAATATATGTGAAGTGGAGGAGTGGAAGATGATCTTGCCAGATAGTTTGGAACCAGCTTGCAGAGAGCCCTGAGTATGAAACTAAGGAAATAACTTCTTCCTAGCAATGGGTGAAAAAACATGTACTTACTCCTACTAAGCAAGACAGTTTCCAAAGACAGAAGTTTGGGAGCACGGCCTTATGGAAATGACTGAGTGAGGTGCAAGAAATGTGCTCTTCGAGGCTATACCAGGCACGGGTTATACCCCTCCCCAAGCTTCTCTGTGTGGCCATCCCAGACTCTCAGCTGCTTGCTCCCCCTCAGCTGTTACCTCAGGCCTACAGATGACACGTGGGTCCGAGGTGTCGTTGCTGCTAAGGCTAAACAGTCTCTTGTTCAGGAATGAGAAAGAATGAGTTTGGAAGAATTAACAACAGTTTTTTTTTTAATTTGTTAAATGGAATTATCTTTTTAAATATAACAGTAATTCATGGCTAATACAGAAATTTTGGGAATTTGCAGTTTAAAAACTTTACTCAAATAAATACCATCACAGTTTGCATTTATGTTACTTGTATCTGATTGCTCCTACTTTTGTTTCTATGTAATTGTGATTACATCTTCTATATTAAAAAAAAGAAATTGTAAGAAAATACTATGAACAATTATATGCCAAAAAACTGGACAATCTAGAAGAAATAGATAAATTACTAGAAACATACACTCTTCATGACTGAATCAAGAAGAAACAGAAAATCTGAACATACCAATAATGACCAATGAAATAAAAACTTTCAAAACACAAAAGTCCTAAAGTGAATGGCTTCATAGGTGGGTTTTACCAAACATTCAGAGAAAAACTAACACCTCTCTTTCTCAAACTATTCCAAAAAATTCAAGCGAAAGAAAGACTCCTAAGCTCATTTTATAAGGCCAGCATTATCCTAATTCCAAAACCAGATAAAGACACTACAATGAAAGAAAATTATAGTCCAATATCTCTGATGAACATAGATGCAAAAAATCTTCAACAAAATATTGGCAACCCAAATTCAGCAATACATTATAAAAGTCATACACCATGATCAAATGGGATTTATTGCTGGTATCAAGGTTAGTACAGAGATCTACAAATCAAAGTAGAACATCATATAAACAAAATAAATAAAAATCATATGATCCTATCAATAGATGCAGAAAATTCAGCATTTCACAAAATATACTACCCATTTATGATAAAAACTCTCAGCAAAGTGGGAACAAAGGGAATATACCTTAATATATTAAAGACCATCCATCTATGACAAACCCATGGCCAACATCATACTTAATGGGAAAAAACTACAATCGTTTACCTCAAGATAAGGAACAAAACAGGCAAGTCTACTTTCACCACTCTTACTCAGCATAGCACTGTAAGTTCTACTTACGGCAATCACACAAGAAATAAAAGACATCCAAATTCAAAAGGGAGAAATAAAACAATCATTATTTGTAGATGGCATGTATTGTATATAGAAAATCCTAAAGATTTCACCAAAAAAGCTACTAGAACTGATAAATGAATTCAGTACAGTAGCAGAACACAAAATAAATATCAGAAATCAGTTGTATTTTTATACACTGCTAATGAACTGTCAGAAAGGGAAGCTAAGAAAACAATCCCATTTACAATTGCATCAAAAAATAAAATACCTAGGAAAAAATTTAATCAAGGAAGTAAAAGACCAATACTCCAAAAATTTTAAGATACTGAAGAAAGAAACCAAAGAAGATACAAATAAATAGAAGTATACCAGGGGTGGGGGGGGTGGGGATGAGAGGGACCCGAAAAAAAGTGGAATGATCTTCTGGAGGGCAGGTCCCTTGTAGTACAGGCTTCCCCCGCTAGATGAGTATTCTAGGAGCCCATCTGGATCAGTGCACCAGCTGCCCCTGTTGTGAGAAGCTGTGTTTGGCCTCAGTGAATTTTTTTGAAGACTCTCTCAATGCGTTTGCCCATTTCATGATGGGTGATTTATGAGCACACCTGCTCACACTATGCTGAGTGTTCAGTAATTTTTGGCCTAAAACGGCATGACCCTTGTGCCCCACCCTGCTGATTCACCCTTTCTCTCCCCAAGAAACTTTTGTTTCCCCAGATGAAAAAGGTCCTCAAAGGGAAACGTTTTGCTAATGTGGAAGAGTTGAAACAAAAAAACGGCAGAAGCACTAAAAGGCATCAAAATTGACACATTCAAGAATTGTTTGGAGCAGCAGGAAAAAAGTCTCAATAGTTCTATTGCATTAAATAGAGGGTACTTTGAAGGTGACTGAAGTTGAAACATGTAAGACTAAGTACACAATTTTTATAATTATTGTAAATTCCAGGGTTTTGGGGTTCCCCCTTACATAAATTGCTCATAGATAGAAAAAGTTAACATAACTAAAATATCCATACTACCTAAAGCAATCAATAAATTCAACACAATTCCTATCAAAATACTAACACTGTTTTTCACAGAACTAGAGCAAATCCAAAACTTTATATGCAACCATAAAAGATGCCAAATAGCCACAGCAATTTTAAGAACAAAGTTGGAAGTATTACACTATCTGATATCAAACTACACTACAAGGTTATGGTAAGCAAAACAGCATGGTACTGGCATAAAAGCAGACATATAGATCAATGGAGCAGAACAGAAAGCCCAGAAATAAACCCATGCCTATCTGGTCAATTAATATATAACAAAGGAGGCAAGTACATACAATGGGTAAAGACAATGTATTCAATAAATGGTGTTCAGAAAATGTAACAGATACATGCAAAAAAAAAGAAAAAGAAAAGAAACTAGACCACCTTCTTACACCATATACAAGAATGAACTCAAAATGAAATAAACTTAAATGTAAGACACAAAACCATAAAACTCCTGGAAGAGAACAGGAAGTAGCATCTCAGACATTTCTCTCAGCAGTATTTTTTCTGATGTATCCTTGGGCAAGGGACACAAAAGAAGAAATAAATGGGACTATACCAAACTAAAATGTTTTTGCACAACAAAAGACACCATCAACAAAATGAGAAGACAACTTACTTAATGGGGAGAACATATTCACCAATGGTACATCTGATAACGGGTTAATAAGCAGAATTAATAAAGAACCCATTCAACTCAACACCAAAAGAAAAATCTAATTAAAAAATGGGCAGAGGACCTGAATAGACACTTCTTCAAAGAAGACATACAGATAACCAATAGACATGTAAAGATGATCAAATTCAAACCACAATATCAGCTCACAACTGTCAGAATTGCTATATCAATAAATCATCAAACAATACATGTAGGCAAGGATGTGGAGAAAAAGGGAACCCCTGTGACTGTTGGTGGGAATGCAGACTGGTACCACCACTGTGGAAGCCAGTATGGAGATACCTCAAAAAATTAAAAATGGATCTGCCTCTTGACCCAGTGATGTCACTTTTGGGTATATAGCCAAGGAAACCCAAAACACTAATTCAAATGAATATTTGCACCCCTGTGTTCATTGCAGCATTATTTACAATAGCCAAGATATGGAAGCAACTCAAACGCCCAAAGTTGTGAGATACACATACACACACACTGGAATATTACTCTGCATAAAAAGAATGAAATCTTGCCATTTACAATGGCATGAATGGACCTAGAAAGTGTTATGGTAAGTGAAATTAGTCAAAGAAGGACAGATACCATATGATTTCACTTGTATCTGGAATCTAAAGAGCGAAACAAACAACTGAACGAAATAGAAACAGACTCACGGATACGCAGATCAGACTGCAGGGACTGGGGCTGGGGGCCTGGATGAGGAAGTGAAGGGATTAAGCAGCACAAACTAGTAGTTACCGCAACACAGTCACAGTGATGTAAAGAACAGCACAGGGAGGTGTCGATAACACCGGGAGAACTGCGTGGTGCCAGGTGAGCATCTGAAACACCCAGGGAGCACTCTGGGGAGTGTGTGGTTACCTGACCACTTGCTGGGTGCCTGAAACTAATACAATATAGCATCGAATATAAACTGTAATTTAAAAATAAAAAAATATTTTAAGAGCTAAATTAATTATATATTATTTGAAAGTATATAGTATATTTTTATTTCCAAATTCAACCTCTCTTTGAAAATGAGTTACAAATGTGAGACTGCAAATAAAAAAAGGAAAAGAATGTGAAACTATTCTGTTTTTCTGTAGCTAGATGGGATTACAATGTCTGATTCTGTTTTCAGTATTGATTTTTACAGGGGCCCTGTCTCTTTTAATAATTATAAAAACTTTTAATCAACCTCAAAACACTCTGTACCTACACTCAGTGCAACCCCCGCAAAATGACGTTAGTCGTCTTTTTACTACAAACCAATAACTTAACATTTTCACTTTTCTTATTCTACTTACACCAGTTTTCTAGTTAAAAAGGCAAAAAAAAAAAAATCATCAGAATATTTTTTAGTGTTGATTTGCAGTTGGAAGCCCTGCCTGGAATGTGGTAGGACATATCAATACCTAAGGTCAGGTCTCTCAGATATGAAACATGTCCTACCAGTCACCATCACAGCTGATCCAATTGCTTTGCTGTCTTCTTCAACAATCTCATCTTTCCAGGCTGGCTCTGTATCACTCTACACTTTCTGTTATATTCTGGCATTTTCCTGGAGTTTATCCTGTCAGTGGCTGAGTTTTCTAAGTAAAGTCTACTTTTTACTATTTAAGATGAAGATTTATTTTACTTATAGTTTTCATTTCATTTTGCGCCTTGAAAATTTTCATTTACTAGATGCAACCCCTTTATGCATTTCAGTGCGTTTACAAAGTACAGCTTTTCTAAGTTTCATGTTTTGTAAAGCAAATCTCTTGTAGAAAGCTTTTGCTGCAGATTCCTACAACTTTGTCTTGAAGCTGTTGATTTTTGTTTATTCCTCTATAATATGTGGTTTGGTTCCTTGTTTTACATCCTCGAGCTGCATTTGTTGACCTTGGTCTTCAGTGCTTACCACACTGGAGGACTGCTTCATTAACGAATCGATAAATCTCTTCAGTGCTTACCACGTGCTACGAAGAATGCACGGTGCTGGGGATTCAATAAAGAATCCACCTCTACTCCAAGTCTTCTTCCCCCACTCCTTAAGGAGTTTACAAATGGAGAAAACAAATAAAACCCAAACCAGTGAAGAAAGGGGTGGGGGTTTGAGGGGTGGGGGCAAATGATGACTGGTGGCAGGTGCAAATCCTGGTGCTTGACTTCCAAACACCAAAGGTCATAGACCAAGCCAGAACCTCAGTTGGAAACAAGAGCCTGTTCAGTGACAGCCGTCTCTACCCTCTTCCCTGCACTACCCCCCACCAAAGAAAAAAATCCCTGGGTAAATAGAGAAGGAGCAAGTAGCAGCTATTTACTTGCTGAAGAAAGGGCAACTTTTAATCTGGTTTCATCCACAGGGAATAATAAAAATTCCTTCCAGAAAGTAGAAGGGGCTCACTGCCTCATACTCCTTGTGGTTACTTTTGGGGGTTTGCCTCTTCTTCACACACTTTCATGGGTATTTAAAGGGTATTTTCATGGGTATTTAATGAGGAAAACACTGTTCAAAACACCTCCACTCACTTTGCCATCTACATTCCTGGAAGTCAGTGGGGTTCAATCTCAAATGAAACTTTTCGCTCGCATTACGTTCAGTTATTTTTGCACTCTAAACAATGATTGTTTGGGGGCCAAGGTTTCCTAGCCTATCCAACTAAACATCCCCAAAGCCCTGCAGCTGTATCTGTGAGGCTTGCCATCATGAGACTCATTTCATTTTAAATTAAATTAAGGGCCCAAAAGGTAAGCACATTGTTCAGGTTATTCCAACTAATGTCCTAAACTTACAATTTCAGCGATTCTCTATCCAATTGATGACTCCTACTATAATATAAAGAATTCATGAACCATGGAACCAACTGACAAAAATAAAATAAATATCATTCACAGCTTAGAAGGAAGAAAAAGAATTTGTACAGTCCAATTCCTAACTCACAAAGGGTAAATATCTGACGGAAATTTTTATCAAGATCTTTATCCAGTCTATACCACTATTTAAAAATGGGATACAAAGGCTGATTTTTCTAATAATAAATAAGAAGACCCCACATTTTTGATTTATCAGTTGACACACATACAAATATTCACACACACTTTCAAATACTTACTCAGGGCAAAGCCAGTTGAAACAATGAAATGAAACTAAAATGATATTCAGATCTATCTTTCTTCAACACATTTCTAAGGTTCCCCTCTCCCTAGGTGTGCATGTTGGGGGGACGTGATATTTGATAGTTTTTTTTTTTATTCAACGTATACTGTACTTATTGATCCAATTGCTCTAGTTTTTATGACATGTTCTAACAATGTCCAGCTGCCTGAATGAACGTAGGAGGTAAAAACAGATGATAGAAAAAGAAGCTGGGTTGGAAATTATCAAAGAACTCTATGTGAGAAAAATCTATAGGGCTCGCTTACTTCTCAGCAGCTACTGAAGCAGGATATTAGAAGGGAGGAGCCAGCCTCCTCTCACCCGTCTGCCCCCACTGGAAGACAAGGACAGAGTGAATGATGTGAACAAGGACGGGAAGGAGAAGAGAAAAGCAAGGTTCAGGAGAAAAGGGAGAGAATGGGGCCGATAGAAGTCAGAAGGCTGTTTCAAAGAGGAAACTACTGAAGTTTGCAACACCGCAAGTGGAGCAGACCTATTAGGTGTGGCATGTGTGTTTACAGCTGAAGTGCAATGATGATGAAGGTCACTTTGTTGAGAGAGAACTATGAGATCTGGGTCTTAGCAAAGTCGTCAGAGGGAATACCATACGCAGGGAAGACTCTGCGTTGAATCTTACAAGATTATTGTAGAACAACTGTGGCTCCAGAATTGTTATGGGGGAAGGTGAGGGGAGTAAGGGGTATTGGGGAGGTTATTTAAAGCTGGATTGGTATGACGTTTACATATGTTTGATAAAGTGTCAATTTCCATATCTAAAAATGGGGAAGATTGTTCAGACTATAAAGCGGTACCCTCAAACCCATCCTTGGCTTGATGTGCCCCACTAACTTGAAGGCAAAATAGTATCTGATTTATGTAAATCACATTAATTTTAGGTCATTCAGAAATAATGGAGTAATCTGATAGTAAATAGATTCAGGACATATTTAATCCCTACTTCTCTACTTAGGAAAAGGGGTTTTTTGTAAGATACCATTGGATTTCCCTATGCTTTCCTAAGACAAGCGCACCAGTTAGCTGCAGAGACTGGCTGACACTTTCTCACTGCTCCACCCCCCAGTGCTCCTCACTTCTCACCCAGCGCACTCTACGCAATGTCAGACTCACCTCGCCAGTCCCAGACAAGCCCTTCGACCTGCCCACTGGTCTTTCTCTCTGGATGTTCCACGAGTTCTTCAAAGTCAACGTAGCTAAAACTAAACTTATAATCTTCCCGCTTCATCAACCAAGCCAGAAAGCCATTTTCAATAACGCTTCATTTTCTTCCCCTTTATCATTCCCCTTCCTCCAACACCAACTGGTAAATAAATATATCTAAAGGATTGCAATTACTTTGCAAATCCACTGACTCTTTTCCAATCCGACTGCCACCAATTTAGTCGGGGCCGACCATCTCTTCTCGTCTGACCTTCCGTACGGCCCCCTACCTGCATCCCCACTCTCCTGACACATCTTCTGCACGATCACCAGGGCAGTCTCTCTAAAGAACAGTCTGATCAGATCACTTCCTCACTGAAAACCTTCAATGGCCCCCTGTGCCTGCAGATGAACCTCAACACCACTTAAGCACTTCAGCTCCCAGTCATGCTCTTTGACAGAGAGAGAGAGGGAAGGGAAAGGGGAGGGGAAGAGGGAGAGAGAGAGAGAGAGAGTGAAAACCTGCCATGTCTCCCTCAGAAATGTTGGGAGGATCAAATAAAAATATATGTAGAAGCTTTGAACACCATAAAGCAGTTTCCAGTGGCTCTTAGCCCTTATGGGTTCATAACCCCTTTGGAGAGTCTGATAAAAGCTCTGGAGTTTTCTCAAAAACAGAAACACGCACACATCTCTATGTAAAATCTGGCGTCCAGTTTCAGAGCATCGGTGGATGCTCGAAGACAACCCAGATTAAGATCTTACTTGGGTATTTATTATTTTCATGTTGGTACACAGAGTTAGAGTCAGCAATGTCTGGGCCGCATGTCCAGTATCAAAAACAAACAAGTGGTTCTCCTGTGGGCAGCCTGACTGTTTCTGCAGATGTCTAGAACATTCATCAGCAGGGCCACTGGGCACACAGTGATATAGACGGAAAATTAGTACAGCAGTTGAGAGGGTAGGGCTCACAGTCATGTCATCTGAGCGCAGATGTCCCTATACACACAACTGCTTGAAAAGAACAAGTCATTTTGGAAACAATCAGCTGAATTGTGTTAAAAGACTGGCCAGTGGGCCCTCCTCTAACAGAAGAAAATGAAACGCGGTCCCTTCCTTTTCACGTAACTCACTGACGCAAAAACAGGCACACTAAAACGACCCCTAGCATAAATGTTCACTACTCATGGGCCTGGTTCTTGCAGCTGCATCTTCCACGGGTTGGCTTAGGCTCTGTCTACATGTCCTTCTACACTTTTGTGCGTATTCACGTTGCATCTTTCAGTTCTCAAGAAAGAAGAAGGCAAGGGCCACGCCTGCTCTGCCTGTTTGCACAGGGCAGATGACACAGGACTGGTGCGTATAGAATCTAAGAGCAGCAAATCCACACATTTCACCAGTGTGGGCCAAACATCCTCAACATAGCAGAATATGATCAAAGTCTATGTCAATGATCAATGATTGAACCTTAAGTCAATCACAGGTGATAATGACATATCCACAAAGGAAAATACCTAAATATTTATCACTATTTCAAACAGTAACCACACCTTCCATTGCTTATGACATCACATACAAGGAGGCTGTGTGCTTCCCAGATAAGGTCAAGTTAAAGGAGTTCATCATCACCAAGCCCTTAGTATAAGAAATGTTAAAGGGGCTTATCTGAAAAAAAGATCAAAACTATGAATAGTAAAATGACAACAAATTCACAACTAGCAACACCTGAACCTAAAAAAAAGAGAAACAACAATAAAAACAAACTAAGCAAACAGCTAGAACAGGAACAGAATCACAGAAATGGAGATCACGGTTCGATTCCCAGTCAAGGCACATGCCTGAGTTAAGGGCCAGGTCCCCAGTGAGGGCCATGTGAGAGGCAACCACACATTGATGTTTCTCTCCCTCTCTTTCTCCTTCCCTTGCCCTCTCTTTCAAAATAAATAAATAAAATCTTAAAAAAAAAAGAAAGAAAAGGAGATCACATAGAGGGTTATCAGTAGGGAGGGGGAGGAGGGAGAATGGGGGAAAAGGTACACGGAATAAGTAGCATAAATGGCAGGTACAAAATAGACAGGGAGAGGTTAAGAATAGCATAGGAAATGCAGAAGGCAAAGAACTTACATGTAGGACCCATGGTCATGAACTAAGGTGGGGGGAAGGCAGCTATGCTCACCACTATACCACCAACGCCAACTAAGGTGGGGGGAATGTAGGTGGGACAGGGTATGCAGGGCAGAGGGGAATAAAGGGGGGGTGAAAATGGGACAACTGTAATAGAATAATCAATAAAATATATTTAAAAATAAATTTAAAAAATTTTCAAAAAAGAACTATACATATTGCACACACAAAAAACCTAAATGTGCCCTTACCATACATAAGCTTGGTCTAAAACCAATGTTAGTCTTCCAACTTATCCACTTAACTGTTCTTTGCTTGCCTTCTATAAATCAATACCTTTCACACATATATCTTAAGACATATCCCTTGGCAGTATGAACTTGTGTCTTTCTTTTCTCTTGATAAATTTCCAAGAAGCAGTCAGTCATTCTAAGGCATTCCAAGGGATTTAAAGCTGAGCATTTCAAAAATGCCTGCATTTCCCCATTTTGTCACAAGATGGCACTATCATGCATTGGTAAACCATAAAAATTATTCCTTAATTTATCAGTTTAGAAGAGTTCTCAAACTTCATAATGTCAGGACCCTTTGAAACTCTTAAAAATTATTGAGGACCTCAAAGAGTTTCTGTTTATGTAGGTTATATCTACTCATCTTTACCATATTAGATATTAAATTTTTTTAATTAAAAGATTTTTATTAATCCACTTGAAATAATCCATTGTGTGTTAACACAAATAGCATATTTTTGTGAAAGTAATTACATTTCCAAAGCAAAAAACTCTCACTATTTTTCTCTTTAATGTCTTAATAGAAGACACCCAGATTCTTAATAGAAGACACCTAGATTCTTATATTTACTTCTTCATTTAATCTGTTGTGATACATTGTTTTGATTGAAGTATATGAAGAAAATCCAGCCTCAAGAAGATATGTAGTTGGAAGGGGAAAGTATTTTAAAATTTTTTCCAGATAATTACTAATATTCTTCTTTGATACTATACCAAAACTCAACAAGTGATACTTCCTTAATGCTAAGTTAGAATATGAAATGGAAAACTGTTATCAAAAACTTTCATGCTCTGCTACATGAAAATCCATGGTCTGTCCTGCACTTTGAATGAATGTTTTACCCACGCCTGATTTTTTTTAACACGTGCACTGGTCATTTGGAAAAAAGTTCACTGAGTTAGCAGATCTTCCAGGTGTTAACACATTTCATTATTATAAAGAAAGTCACATTCATCACTATCATCACCAAGCTCATCAGAAAGGTCTCTGAATGTTAGGAAGCTGTCAAGTTACAGTAGAGAATACAAGTTTTCTAAGATTCTTATTTGCATTTGCAGTAATTTTATCACTGACAACAAACACTGTCCCTTGTTTCCCTTAAAATGACAGGTTCCAGGTGCACTTTAGTTTTGAGAAAATGGCTGCCTAATACCCAAATCTGAATAACCATAGTTTATTAACCAGTCTACCAGGTAAAAATGGCATTCCATGAAATACTCTTGTATTTTATGTGTGCTTCCCTTTCATCACACAAATTATTAAAAAGATGTGTACTCAGGGTCAAGATTTAATAAATTTAATCCTTTTCCTGATACACCAGGGATATTATTTTTTTACTGAGAGTATGTGGAAGTGAAGAATACAATGACTTCTAGGACCTAGAAGTCACTAACCTGGTGCCACTAACCTGGTTCAGGCTAAGGTGCCAGTAAACTTACCCACCACTGCTTTTGTACCGACAGGGCAAATGTCAACATGTCAAAAAAGGCAAATGACATCATAGGATTATTAGAACAGTTTTGATTGCATGGATCCCCTTGCAAGGATCTCAGGGATCCCCAGATATCCATGGACCACACGTTGATAACTATATTTCAGAGTTTATAAAACACATTCAAACATATTATTTTACCAATCCTAAATACTTTGTGAAATATGTAGGTTTAGTATCCTATCCCCATTTTATGGCAAGTGAGGCTCAAGAATGTGAAATTATTTATTCAAGACCACACAAGCCAAAAAGGTCTGTAGTTTTCCCACAATATTACATTGCTTAGAAAACTAAAATGGATTTATGTCAGCATTTAAAAATAAAACTGAGTGACAAATTTGGAGAAAAAGAAGCAGAGACTCCTAGAACAGAAAAACCTCTATTACTGAAACACTTGATTATGGGGATCCCTAATTTCATTTTCCTGTTAACTTTTTAGTTATCCCTACTCTTTTGGTTTCAATCCTTCTTAAAAATTTTATATTTACTGACACCAAAATATGAAAATGCTAAATTTATGTCCTTTCCTAAAGTGTATATTCACAATTTATTCTTTTTAAAAAGATTACTAGATCTCAAAGCCATAATTAGAAGTATTATTTCATAAGAGTAAGGTAAAAATAAGTACAGAAGGGTTTTTCCAACTTTTTCTTAAACAGTTAACATTTTACATACATCTCAATATGGGGAAAAATAAAGTCAAAGTTATTCTATCTGATTGCAACATTCTATGTTGCTGTTATTATTAGTTACTGTTAATTAAGTACTCGCTGTATGTTTGAATTTGTAAGAGCGTTACATATATTATCCATCTCATTGGATTCTCACATTGCAAAGACGCCACCTTCATGTTAATATTGTCACCATTTTACAGATGAAGCAACTGAGGTTCAAAGAATTAATTAACTTATTCACTAATACGACCAGTACGTGGATGAGCTGAGTTTAAAACCAAGTCTGTCTGAGGCTGACTGACCCTCTTTTCAGGGATTTCCAGGCCCAGCAGCACTGATGTATACCAGCAGCTTGATGTTCTCCAGTCAGTTTCCTGTTGAGATTGGCTGATAGAATCAATGCTTAATATACATGTTAATCTGACGTGCTGCGGACATTAACTTTCACAGTTAACATCAATTTCATTCTTTCCACGTAATTGTTGTTTTCCTCAACACAAACTCTCTTCTGCAGTAAAAGTGGGTAGCTCCTGATTGTCCCAAGTACCCCAGAGACAGCCTTCCCCACCTCAACCAGCGCGCCCCCCTTTCCGCCCACGGGGACCCTATCTTCCACTGCTGTGAGGTCCTCCTATGACCCAGCCGATGCATGTCGTGTCTGTGTGCACGCACACACACAATCTTGCAGGTAGCCTAACCCAGACTTTTATTCAGAATCCACAACTGTGCTCAGACTACCTTGTAAACCCACTTAGAGAACCCTCATTGTTATAAAGTGTGCTTAATACATCCTGCGATTTGTTAAGAGTTTAGCAGGAGGGCTGAGACGTAGTCACACTTTCTTCCATGCCTGTGCCCTCCCTAACACTGACAACTGCCGACCTGTCCTTTCAGGGAGAAGCCAGGGATGATTTGCAGAACCAGGAGGCTCATCTGGCTCAAACAGCCAGAGGACGGCCAAGATGTCCTGAAGATGCCTACATGCCCTACTGACCTCCTCATGAATTTTTCTCATTATACCCAATTATAATACTAAAATCTCCTTCCAGGGCAGATATTTTCCACCATTTTTAAACATGCAATGCACGTATATAAGCATGTTCTCTAACTATGTATGTGCAGGAATGCCCTCACCTATACATGTGACGATGAAGCTCACCTCCATGTTCATGCCTGAATAAAGATGACTTCAGGGATGCCTTCCCTGAATAAAGATGAATGCACTCTCTGCTCAGAGACACACTGCTCTGGGGGCCGTCCCCAGTGTGCTCCTGCTTATTGGCTCGCAATAAAGTTCCTACTAACAAATCATCTCAGATTTGTCTTTTGGCTGGCAACTACTGAGTGATGGCGTGTGCTTTGGTCCAGCAACATTCCCCCAAGTCAAGGCAGGTATTCTCTCTCTCCTTACTTGATCCTCCCTTGGCTCTGTAGTAATGATCTTTCTTAATGCTACTTAACTTTTCACCCGCATTTGTTGTATCTTTGCAACTAAGTTGTAATTATTTGCCCTCTTTGTGTTGTCCACAGCTTCAGTCACAATACTAAAAATAAACAAGAGGCCCACAAATGTGGAATTAATACTCCATGGTGCTGTGATAATGATTTATTAAAGATCCATTTTAGGGAACTTATAACAGATAAACATGTTATAATATAAGTGAATCACACTGGTGGATCTAGTAATAAGTCACCTTAGAGATAACCAGAGAAAAACAATGGCTATTACTGAACTGAGGCTGGATTTCTAAGTTCTGCTTCCAAGAGATTGTCGAGAATAAGCTAAGCGCAAAGCTGGCGGCACACTGACTGGCCCTCAGTAGACTGTAGCATCTTGGGTTACAAAGTACTATCTGGAAGACTGGTTCTTTGGAAGCAGTGGAATGAATGATGTAAGAGAAACTCATACTTCCACAAATGCTGGAGGGTGTAGGAGGAGCAAGAGGATCAGAGGGAGGAGGAGGAAAACATCACCATTATCAACACTACCACCACCATCAGCATCACAGCTAATACATGTTTAGTGTTACTATTAGCTAGACACTATTCTAAGTACTTGACACACTTAACATATATTAACTGATTTAATGCTCACAAAAACCCTAAGAGGTAAAAGCCATTGTTAACCTCACTTTATATGAGAAAATTAAGTTTCAAAGAAATTTAAGCAATTGCCTAAGGCCACACAGCTATTAAGTAGTAGAACTGGGATACAATAAATTCATTTAAATATTTGCCTAACACAAAATTATATAGTGGTATATCTCAAATTTGAGAAAAATTACCGTTTGAAAAAATATGTAAAGAACCACTAATATCTAGGCACACACTAGTGTGCTCTCCATATTTAACCTTGAATTTATTGTCTTTTAAAACAATATTATAAATCCTTGGACCCAACGTGCTTTTAAGTATAATAATCAATCACTGAAGCCTTTTGAAGGCTCCCAGTGACCAGTGGCAGATGCTCCCACACAGGAACTCCACTGAGCAGGAGTCGCTGTCTCCGCTGCATCCCAGCTCTGCGGGGGGGCTGGGTCGGGACTTCCCACGCTGCTCTCTCTCCAAACCCAGGTTCCTCAATCCTTCCTGCAACAACACGGACAGAGCGGGAAGGAGACAGCGAGTGCTACACACACAGGATCTTCTATTCCATGCTTTTTACCATCTAAAAACCTTATGATTAAAAGAGCAAACAAATCTAATCATTCATTTATGGAGCTTTTGTCATACCTGCTTCAAAAGCCACCTTTGCCTTTTGTCGCTTCACAAATTTTACTTAATTCAGAACTTAGTTTTCATACTTTACATTCAGTGATGAATGGCTATACAAGCTGCTATCTAATATTAGAATACAGTAAATGGAGAAAAGAGCATGAGATCCAAAGTTAAGGACTAGTTGAGCAACTTTCATTTTGGCAAGTCTCTTAACCATTAACTAAGAGAAGAAATTTCCTTTCATTCTATAACACAATAAGTGCACCGAAGCTTTTACCAGAGAGTTCAGACACTGATCCCACTTTATTCTGCCACCTATCAAGGCCAACTGAGATTCGTAATACTTTAGTTCAAAAGAAGTGGAGGAAAAAGTATTGGTCCTCTCAGAGAGTCTAAATTTTAACTGTATTTCCAATAAGATCATCAAACTACCTGGGATCGAATTTTTAGAACACTGTGTCAGGTGTGCTCTGCCATCTCAAACCAGTGTGGCATCCAAGTTACAAGGGTGGGGCTCCGATGCACCCAAGAGCTGGGAAACTGGAGTCACAGCGTGCTGACCACACAGGGCTCCCCCGAGTCCACTCTGATCACGGCTTTCTCCCTTAATAATTAAACCTTCTTTGGAGCATAGTGACTGCTTAGGATTTATATCTGGCATACATAACATGCTTATTAAGTAAAGAAACAATATGGTGCAGATTTATGGCTGCATTTTTGCTTTTATGTCATCTGGGTCATGTCTTTGATCACTTGTGGTCACAAATGCAAGCACCATTGTTTCCGTGAGGAGATCCAAACCCTTTATGACAACTCCTTTTATGATGTTTTATTTCTAGGAACTCTCTGACAAATAGCTAGAACTGGCTGTACTAAAATGAGTTTTTAATGATGAGGCATATGCAGTTGCTAAAATGTATTAGATCTTATGGTGGGGTATAGAAAAAAAAAGCCAGATCATGTAATACATGTAGTATAAAGGTGTGTGTTTAAAATCAAGTTTCCGGCCTGGCTGGTGTAGCTCAGTGGATTGAGCACGGGCTGGGAACCAGAGGGTCCCGGTTCAATTCCCAGTCGGGGCACATGTCTGGGTTGTGGGCCAGGTCCCCAGTGAGGGCCATGTGAGAGGCAACCATACATTGCTCTTTCTCCATCACTTCTCCTCTCTCTGAAAATAAATAAATAAAATCTTAAAAAAAAAAAAATCAAGTTTCCCACCGTCAGAGAGTCACAGAACAAAATAAATTTTTAATCCATGCAAATGAAAGAAAATATCGGTATAAAGTCTCTAAAATGTAACATATTTCAAAAATAATATTAATGAGATCCCATGCTTACTTAAGAACTGATCATACACCATACTTCAAAAATAAATTAAATTCATACTAGCTCAAATGAAGAAAATATCCAAAGTTACCAGCTCTTAGATTGATAGAGAGACCTGCATATTCTACACTGCTTTTATAAGATTTCTGACCTCCTAGGTCAGAGATAATCAGTTCACTCATTCAACAAATATTTCTTGAATATTTTTCTGTGGCCAGGCATTAGGTATTTTTAGTGAGCAGAACAGGCTTATATTTTGATCAATTTAAATGGCCTCTTGCTGGGCTATATAGCAAAGCAAAAATAAATAAAATTTAGTAACAATCAGGAATGACAATCAGCTTTATTTAATAAGACTTGAAAGTCTTATACATGATATTTATTCTACCTACAGAAAACTTAGAGTTAAATAGAAGAGAACCTCTAATAGACAAAGCTCTCCACCAAAGAATCTGAGAACTATAAAAGTCCTTGTTTTGCAATTTTAGTTTGTATAAGATAACAAAGTTTACAAAGCAGCACTGTGCTTTTGCTAAGGAGATAAAACATTAATCTAACCGTTGACCTAGAAATAACATAAAATTATAAATTTGCCACATGAAAGCTTTAAGGAAACAAGCAACCGAAGTCGGGTAGGCTGTATTTGTAAGTATGTGGCAGTGAATTATAAGAGAATCCTTTCTCTTCTGTATTTGACTGTTTTTTTGGAACAGAAATTAAGTAGCAGAACTTCTTTACTTTCTTGAGTTCAAGTCTAACACATGCTGAAATGACTGTCAACTCTTATATATGTAACTTAAGTCTCATAGCAATGCAAAATTACCAATTTAAACTTAGTAAATTGGGTTGCACATTATTATACAAATGGATCAGAATACAATTTACTTCTTGCTTGTCAACATAAATGCTTTAACATCTAATCCAATGTTCTAGGCTTAAATTTTATGAATTCATAAAAAAATGCATACCTAACACATAAGATCTCCCGTTACAGCCATCTACAAAGCACAAATAAAGTATGCCAGCCATTTATCATAACTGTCACTGAAAAATAAGTAACAACTGAAAAGGCGTTTAACTTACCTCAAGAATTGTGACTACATTAAAATAACTATACTGGCAACACCTGGTCGTCACGCTGTAACAAGAAATTAACTTTTCTTCAGAGAAATCAGATTAAAGCAATCATACAGAACCTAGAAGCTGAATTCCAATCTGAATTCCAAACTGGAGAGATGCCTGTGTACTCTGATCTGAACCAGTCCTAAGTAATAGGTGAGGTCATATTTCTAAGAGAAACCAGGAAATCCAAACATTGTCTGTGTCCTGAGAGGATCTGGGAGGAGGAACAGTGAGTAAGATAAGCTCCTTACCAGCCTCTAAATCTCCAAAGCCAACAGCCCGTGTCTGTGTTCCAACCCTAAGGCCCAATACAGGTACAGCCTTATGGCAGGTCTTGCTATGCCAAGAATAACCTTCCCTATCTCTATCTATCAAAATACTATACATCATCGATATCCAATTTTGTCCTCTCTTTCCTGAAGCCTTTCCTGATTTCCCTCAGCCAGAATTAATCATTCCAAATGATGTGTTTCCACAGTACTTTATCCCTTTTCAAAGAACCGAGTCATGCTGCAAACTTTATCTCTTAATTGTCACACTAGATTATAAATTCATTACAGATAAGGAACTGTTCACTCTTCTATAACATACTATGCCTACATTGGTAAATTGTGCATAGTATATGCTCAATAAAAGTTTGTTATTTTTAAAATACACAATGTTTAATTAAAGACCTTTCTTTAAAAATTAAAGATACTTTAGAAAGTTAAGAGGAGCACAGCACTTCTACATCTAAGAATCTACCCCAAGGAAACATTCACGAAGACATACAAAGGTTTATCTGTATGGATGTTTGTTATATTATTATCCATAACTATAATGATTATGATGGTAATAATAAAAACAATTATCATGTATTTTGTCTTTATTTTAAGTAAAGCACCTTGAAAGTGCTTTATCGATATAACCTCACTTAGTTCTCCAAACAATAAATATTATCTAAGTTCAGAGAAGTTAAGGTAATTGTCCTCCGAGGTTAAATAACTAGAGATGGGAGCTAGAAGTTGAACCCAAACGGTCTGATTCCAAAATCCACGCTCTTATGATATAGAGCTTGCTATGTACCAAAGACTGTTCTAAGTACTTTACGTATCCGTCTTTACCTACCCCTCACAGCAACCCTGGGAAGTCAGCACCATCATCATCCCCATTTTACAGGTAAGGAAGGTGGGGTACAGCTAAGAAACTGGTCAAAGATCTCATAGGTAAGAAGTGGTAAACTCTGGATTTGATATAGGCAGTAAGGCTAACTTATACTGCCTTTTCCTATTTATAAGAACAAATTACTAGAAATGACCTAAATATTCAAAGGTTGATTTAAATATATTTGTGAATATATGAATGAAGCAGCAAAATGTAAAAGGGCAAAAAGCTGGGGACTGCCGTATCTCCACCCCTCCCAATTATTCCATGAGATTATGCACATGATCTAATCTCAATTTATACAGAAAGTTCAAATCTGTAACATATATATTCTAGAAAAGCTAGCATAGAATAACAGAAAAAGCACTTAAGAAGGAAAATCACTACCTGAACCTCAGACCCGAACACTCCACTAACTTCTCTCTGTGGTGTTAAACAAAACCTGATAGCCACCCTGAGTCCTTCTTTTTTCTTCTGCAACAGAAGTTCAGGTTGAGTTTCTTCTTAGCATTGATATTCTATATAATTTCAAGATAGCAGAGAAGAGATATGTTGCTGGAGTCAATGGTAAAATATGCCAATTAATAAACAAGATAGAGTTTAAAATGAACCAAAATCTCCAATGGAGTTTTGATAATATTTAAATGTCCAGATAGAGTATCCTAAATACTCACCTACTTCCAAAAGCTTATATGTCAAATTCACTTCTCCGTCTCCTATTTGCAATGTGACTCAAGATGTCAAAATGTCCATATTCAGAGCTCAGCACCAACAAAAACATATCAAAAGTTGATCCCTACTAATTTATTCCCAGTCTTCTCCTGCTCCCCACCACCAGCCAAACTGAAGAGCAAAGTCAACGATCACATCCATGCAAATCACCTCCAGTCCAAATCACTGGCACTGATTCAATATCATATCTCTATTAATTGGACATTTCTCTTTTGATTGGCACTTTTCTTTTTTTGCAACCAAATTCTTCTTTTGAGATAGGGGCCTCATGTTGGGGTAGGGAGAGGGAAGAGAAGAAAACTTGCTATTTTCTTTTCGTTTTTTATTGTTGACACCATCTTCCCTCCCTTTTAATTGGCACTTTCCTAAATCAGGCCAGCCAGGCTAAAATATCAGTCATCATTTATTCATCCATTACTCTGATTGTCCACTTTTAGTTTGTCTCTAATTCCTCATCCTTCTCTTACTGCTTTGTGGATTCTGTCCAAGAGGGGCAACTTACATGCAGAAGAGGTGCCACTGTCCCTTATTCCTGCACCATGACAGACATCACTAATTGATCATAGCACTGCCCCCACTGAGCCCAGACAGAACTCTACATCATCCTTCCTATCACAGCTCCCCAGGGAGCCACAGCCATTGACTGGGGTTACGACTTGTTACCGCGGCTGCTACTGCTGCTGCGCCAGTTCAAAGCATTCATCACGCCACAGCTGGACCACTGCAGTGGCCCTCTACCAGACTCTGGTACCGTTCTCCCTCCAGCTCAGCTGTCCTCAGTGGGTTCCCCGTTACCTGTACATAAACTTGCAGGACTTCAGCTTTATAAACAGGTAAAATGATAATATATTCTCCTGTGTCAGATGTTCAAGATCCTCTACAATTTGGCCCAAATCCTCCTTACCAGGCCTGTCTTGCACAATCCTCCAACATCGGAGCTTTACAAGTATTTCCGTTTTGAAACACTTTCATCAAACAAAATCTTAGGCAAGGTCCCAATAAATTAAATGGACAAGAAGAGCACTGACTGGGTTGCTATAGACCTCGACAGTCCAGCAGCAGCACACTATTAAGGGGCCCCTGTTCAGCTCCTCGGCACGGCTAAGAGTTTTCCGAAGAATCGCTCCAAAGAACTGCCACCCTGCTGACAAGAGAGCATGAGACTTAAGTTCTGAAGCTTTTCTGAAACCACAAAACCAACCAGGGACAGAGCTAATGAAAAGAGCCCCCAAATCCTTAAAACCTGACTCCAGCAATACAGACAGACATTCCCCTTCCTCATACATAAACTTAACATGATTTTCTTCTGCTCTAAAAATGTCAGTGCTCAGCGAAGAACAGGACAAGGTTAAGAGAATCTGACAGAAAGGACTGGATGGACGTGCACGCTGAAGTCCTGCAAGTTCATCTACACGAGCAGCACAAGGTCCCCTGGCATATTCCCAACTCAGCCCACTGCCCCACAGCTGCATAACAGCAGTGATTTTTTTACACACCCTCATTCTGTCCTACCACGTCTCTTAATGTGTAAATCCCAGCTGGATGGGATATAAGATGCTGTCAAACTGTCTTTAATCTTTAGCTTTACCTCCACTCCTACTACTGATCTGGCAAGTACTTAAGTTGCTGATGTTTACCTCCTGCTTTTTCTATTGCTCATGTCCAAGAAGCACTTTTTGTTGATGGAGGCCAGTGGCAGGAGTGCCATTTGTCAGAGCTTAACCAGAGTGCAGTACTCTTTACCCTACCAAGAACCAAGAACCCTCTTGCTTTACATCCCAGAATTTCAAGCATTTCTTCACTCAATTAATTTGTCTGCATTTCAGTTTGATTTTTAAAATTCTTAGTTAAAAGAGAAAAATGTATATTCATTTACCTGTTTCTCTGAAACCATGAGCTGAAATCATCTTCTTCATCAGGTTTTCCAGATGCCTTTTTTTAATCCCACATTGTGCCTGTCATCTGTTGATCATTGCCACTGAGATCAGACAATCTCTGACGGACCTTTCTGCTCATGTGAGTCCTACTATCTTAAAAAAGTTCCTGTCCCCAAAGATGCTCAGTGTACAGGCTGGACAGGGCACAGCAGACACAGTCCCCTCTCAGACACCCACATGTGGTTGAACATTGTCCCTCAGAGCCCTCCAACCCCACACTGCTTTGCCTTGCCTTGCCACCTACTGCATGGCTTGATTTGTACTCCAAAGTTGTGTGCTTAAGGACTAGCCATGAACGTCAACATGAGAATAAACAAAAAAAGAGTTAGATTAAACTACAGGGGTTAACTTTTACAAACACTGCAAAATTAACTCTAAATAATTTTAGGAACCCATAGTTTAAAGACATTTCATGAAACTTCTTTTTGGTTGGGGTGAATAACAGAGAGCTGATCAGCATTCTGTTTGGCACCCAGTTTCTCCCTGGCTCTGTGGGATGAACAGGAACTGTCAGGGAGAGGGCCATGTTGGGCCAGAGGGAGACGGACTACCCTCCGAAGTCCGCAGAACCCATCGACCTTATGAGGGCTTGCCCCACAACTCAATTCCTAGGCTTTTGTTTTGTTCGCTGTTAAATTATTCCAGTTTGTAACAGTGACTATTACTAATAACAACTGCTAGCAAACCCTAAAGTAGTCCCTTCTATCCAATCAGATTTTTTATAGCCCTACTTTAAAAAGAATACTAATACCATAGATATCAGGAAAAAATGCCTATTGCTTTATTTTAAAAAGTCAAAGAGATAGAACAAATATGAGGGTACCTAAGCAAAATGAGCGTACAACTATACATTTTTAATGCAATACCAATGAAGTAAGGTAGAGTACAGCAGACTAAAACAATTCTCACTGCCAGCACAGCTACCCAGAATAGATTACTATTAACAATCTACACTTCTTCTGAATTCTCAAATCAGAGGTCAAAGATCACACCTTAGTGATTAGCTTCACAAGCAAAGGCTGCCCAGCTGACTCAGGCTGTTGTAGGGCACAAGCCCCACACCACACCTAGCTTCTTGCTGGCATACGTCTCACTCCCCTCCTTCACCATTATACTCTCCCATTCAATAACTTAATGAGACTGACGAAAGCTGAGAGCAGGTGTGTGCAATATGTTGTTTTCATCTCCCCACTTGGAGTTATTAGCACCTCCCATCACTCAAGTTGGCAGATCCATTTTAATATTAGCATCACACACAAGCTGCATCCTTGAGAAAGGAGGACATTTCAGCTTTTCTGGTGAACTATTACTTAGATAATAGAACATTTATTTCATGTCGTTATAAAATTAAACTTTACCTCAGGCCTTTAAAAGGCTAACAGTTCAACTTCCCTTTTTGACATGCAAGACGATAAGATTCTCCTCACAGGAAAATATGAAAGGGCATTTTTAACCACTGCGGTGATTCTACTAGGCTTAGTACAATGGGTTTTTCTCAACTGTATAAAAGCATGTACACTAATACACATTTTAAAAGTACACCATGTTACGTGTGTAAAGGAAGTTTACCACCTGTGCTTTCCTGACAGGCTACACCAGCTTTATCCCAGTTACACACAGATGCGCTAGGTTTCAGACTCATTCACATTGTCAATCACATATCACGACTCAGCTTCACCAACTGGATTGTCCATTCCACACAACTGCAATCTGTTTAAAGAGTAGGAAAACATTTATTTGGCAAAGTGGTGCCTGAAACATAAGGTTAGCATAATGCTCTGCTTTCTTTTATACATATTTTGAGGAAATTCTTCAGGAATGTATTTAAAAGACAGAGCATTCATTTTTAGAAGTTAATTACATACCATCATGTTCCAAGTATCATGGGAAATCATTGTGAACACTTAGGTTGCGCTTGAGGATTGAAAAGACGAACCATGACAAGATTTATTTGTTAAAGGTAAGTTAGGTCACACTAACGCCACATATATCTGTTATTTCTAGATAAACTTTACCAGGATAGAGTTAATATCAGTGAAAAAATTACTATGAGAAGTTTTCTCTGTTTGCTAATAAAGATGGTAAATTACTGGGTCAAAATCTGTCATTTGTTAATCAAATTTAATACTAATTCCTTCCTGCAGACACATGCAGAAGACAAATTATCAATTTCTGTAAATCATAATTAGTTCAGAGGCAGGTTCCAATTCCCCTAAAGATTAGCTCAGTGTAGTTTAAATTAAAGGCACTCAGTTACCATACAAATTGTAGAAATCCTCAGCCTTCACTGCGGTGCTTGAAATCTTGGTTATGACCACTTGAAGATTTGCGGTAATAGTTCAAAATGCAGTGACTTTGTTATATGCACCAATGCTAATGTTCACTGAGTGGGCAGGCAAGAGACTATGTGGAGAAGTATCCCCCACAGCTCTGCTGACCCCCCTCCCCGTAGACGGCGTCCGGCCACGGAGACACAAGGCCCTTTCCAATCTTTAATTTTCTTTCAGAGCGGATAAGTGCCGTGAGCAAAACTGCTCACCACTGCTCTTGTGGTGCTTATTTAAAAAGAAATAAAACATGATTAATTTCAAGTGCTTCACAATTAAAAATATATGACAGGATGGTCATCTGGGCAATTTAACTGCATCAGGAAGGGTCACAGGCCTATGGAGTTTGACAAACCCTGGGCTAAACTCAGTGCAATGTATTTATGTCACTGGTAGCATATTAGATTATTAAAAGGGACATGCTAATGTGACATTTTACTATATTACAAAGGAAACTCGGTACTAAAATTAGAGCATAAATCAGGCAGATATGCTTCCAGACATGCAATCAACTCTGTTTTCCACTCATCTTCCTTTATGCATCAAGGGGTTACACTAAATTTCATTTTGTATTTATTTGTTAACCATATGTATCACTCCTTTCTAAGTTCAAATTGAGTAACTAAAATTCAGCTGTAGCCTAGTAAAACAGATTAAGTTTAATGCAGATAAAGCAAGGTTAGATTAGGGAGTCAGAAAAATATACTTTAAAATCAAGACTAAAATATAAACCTATTAGTTTTGAATATTTATCCAGATTACATTTCATATGCAAGATTTTTTCAATAAAGCTCTCTTCTTTATTGCAGGAAAGTATTTATACCCATAAAATAGTAAAATTTGTCTTTGAAAAACAGTGGGACACCCCAACTAATTCTGGTCCCCAAACAATGGCTACTCTGGGGGTACAAACGGCAGACAATAGAAAGTAAATCACTCATGAAATAATAACTAGCATTGTAAAAATAACCTCCACTGCCTCAGCTGACCAATGCGCAACTCCTGTTCCAGCACACATTTGGAGTCTGAAAGTCACCAAATGAAATTAGCACTTTCATTCCAAAGGAAGATTCTGTTGGTATTTCTGCCTGGAAGGAAAGGGAAACCATTTCATACTGTCTCACTAATCCAAAATAGCAAAAACTTGTCATCTTTGTGGCTTAACAAGACAGCTGTCCGAGGGCTTGGCAGAGAAGATCACAGTTCAGTTCAACAGTATTCTCCTCCATCTCCTCCCCACCCCACTGTTCTAGGTTTCCCCCTCAGCAAAGAGATTAATGATGCATATTTTACTCTGACTATACATGTCTATAGAACCATGGGGCTGGGCAGTTCAGTGACTGAGAGTTCTTAAGAACAAGGCCAAAGTCACGGGCTTGACACTCACATGGACAAATTCCGTTTTCATCTGTTTCACTGCCTTAACTATCTCTAACGCCAGTCATCCCATTGCAAATGCATGCTATTGGTCAAAGGATGATTAGTAAAGTGCATGAGAATGGTTCAGTAGGTCCTCATCAGGAAAACCAGGGAAGAAGGAAGGAAGAAAGGGCAGGGAGAGAGGAAGGACCTCATAAAATTCCCCAAGTGCTTACTGTCTGAGAGCCTATGCTTACTGTCTTTTTATAAAAAGGACAACATATTTGGGTCATATATATTTAAACATCAAATAGGAATACACAGTGATTAAGAAAATGGCTAGTTAGCTAATTTACTGAGTTTGTCCTATACAATCTTACAAAAAATTAACTAAATCTATATAAAATTAAACAATGCTTATGAATTAAACACTATATTTCATGCCTTAAAAGAACTCAGCATGGCGCATTAGCAATTAGCATTTGCTTTGTTTTGAATTCATTGAATTTATATCATCCTTCAACACTGTTTAGCTAAAGCAAACAAAAACAAGAAAATCACATTATTCTTTCTAAGCCATACAGACGTGATCTGGAAAGTCACGTTTAAAATTGCTATCATGGATTAGCTTAAGGCAATTATTTCACTTGCTACATTCTTTTACGAGAAGTTAAAAAAAAAATCAAGCTTCTTGCCTAACAAGAAAAATGAAATCCCATTAGTTGTGTCTCCAGTGTATATTAACATTCCTTTTGTTTAGAAAGGTTAATATCCCCCAAATAAAGGAGCATACAGTGCCTGTTAAAATAATTACATCATGACATTTTAGAAAGGTTGGCAGATAGACGAGGTTGCAAGCAACGAAACAAACAAAAGTAAAAGTGAGTACTTTTTAAATTATCCATGATTTCAAAAAATGGAAAGCTCTGGAAATTCTACCGTGTTTGCAATTTCCTACCAGGTTGTCCAGTCTCTGGTATTTGGTTGTTCTCCCTCTTCTTCAATATCTTTCTGTTATAGAAATTTATGAAGGAGGTACCTTCATACAGCTCTAGATCATATAACCACTGTCTGAAAAGGACACTACGAATCTGACAACAAAATAACTTTACGACAGGTCAGTGGTTGATAGCAGGAGGTACCAAACCCAAGTGTTTCACAGGCACTTGCAGTCCCAAAGGATAATATCCAGTACCGTTAAGAAAAGAATGGTTTTTCTCTCCTCAGCAAGCTGAGCTAAAGGCCCAATATCAGTAAAACTGAAACCAGTGAACAATTAAAGTCTTGGAATTAACTCCAATAAGCCCGAAAAGAAAACACTTCAAACTTTATGCAGATAAAATATGGCACTCTGACCCTGACACTTGAGGCAGAAAGGAGCAGTTCTCCACCTAAGTAAAACAAATTATTAATCTTTCAAACATTTGGATATAGCAAACATTCTTTAAATAAAAAGTAGCCCTGCCTAGTGTAGCTCAGTGGACTGAGTGCAGGCTGTGAACCAAAGGGTCGCCGGTTCGATTCCCAGTCAGGGCACATGCCCGGGTTGCGGGCCAGGTCCCCAGTGGGGGCCACATGAGAGGCAACCACACATTGATGTTTCTCTCCCTCTCTTTCTCCCTCCCTTCCCTTCTGTCTAAAAATAAATAAATAAAATCTTTAAAAAAAAAAAAGTAGATACAGTCATAACAAAAATCCTACCTGGACCTCTATTTCTCCTTCTCTAGGGCATGAAAGCTCCCCTGGAGTTCTAGAATAGAGAGTCTGGTTCTGCCACTGCTCCCAGGGATAGAGCCAATGAAAAAGGCAAGACAAAGATGACAAAAAAGGCAATGGTTTTCCCCACCACCACTTAAACCACAGAAAGCTTCCTCAGACAATGATAGCTCAACCTCTGAACAGCAGGTCAGGGAAGCTAATTGAAGAAATACTTTAAGAGGATTATTAATATTCCAAAAAGCCATGGAACGCTTTACATCGGCAATCCCCAATAATACCAATAACAAATTATACATATGCAGTGAAAAAAGGCCACTGCCTTCAGGGGTAAAAAAAAATAATAATAAATACAAATTAAAGGCCCCCAAGTTACTATAACAAAATAGCCAAAAGAGTTTATATAGCTACAGAAGAGCATTCAGTGCAACATCTCAGCTGAAAGTCTCACAACCAACCTGTGAAGGGTAGGCTGTCCTGGCTTTATACAAAGGTAAGGTAGCCATCCTTTTGGGGCAGGGCTGCTCACCATTGAATGATGCTCCTTAGTCCACAGCTCGTGCAAACAATCCCTGTACTTAGGAATCAATCCCTGTACACTTGTTGAATGAATGAACGGTTTTCATGGAACAGTCTTCTAAAGCAACCTCTAACACATCTAAACTGACACTTCTATTTAACTGTCATGGCCTGTGAAGAGAGCCAGCTAAAACAGAGAAACTTTTTTTCCCCTAGAAGCCACCTCATCTCCAGGTGAAAACATTAGAGAGTAAGTGAAGAATTCTTTTTTCTTCCATGTTGAGGAACGTGTGTTTCTCAATAAAAAGTCAGAAGGTAATTATGATGATAGTGGGGGCAGGGGTAATTATGATAACATTTGTTCAGTGCTGGACACTCTTCTAAGTATCTTACATAAGTTAACTAGTTTAATCCTTACAACTACCATATGAAATAGGCATTATTATTATTCCCACCTAGCCGTTAAGACAGAGGTAAGTTTCATTCAGCTAGTGCCTAGCACAGCCACATTTCAAGGCCAAGCAGTCTAGCTCCAGAGTCTGTGCTTTTAACTTACACTATACTGTTTGCAATAGCACTGTTTGATGGAACTTTCTGTCATGATGGGAATGTCTACAGCTGCACTGTCTAATACAGAAGTCACTGGGAACACGTAGCTACTGAGCTTTTGTAATGTGACTAATACAACTATAGAACTGAAGTTTTAAGTTACTTAAGTTTAAATAAAATAGCCATATGTTAGTTACACTTAAGTTTAATTCTATAACATGGACCACAAGACAAAGCTCAATAACTACGCAATGTGCCATGTAAGTATTAAAGGAATTCTGACATACATAGAAAGTAAACCTCTCTTGTCCATATTTCCCTGCAAATATATGTGCTGGCAGGGGGCAAAGGGGAGGAAGCATATTTCTTAGGGAACACACAATCTTCAGGAAACTTCTCCCATAATTCATTCAACAAATATCACTGGACATGTACTATAGGCTATGGTGAGGATAAAAGGATACAGTACCACAAAAACACACTCTCACATAGTATTTACACAACATTTTTGACACACAGTGTTACCCAACAAATGTTGGACAGACAGATGAATAGATGGATGGACAGACCAATGGAAAAATGCTGGAACCTTATTCTCAAGAAAGTTACAATCCAGGAAAAAAAGATATCATAAAATTTTATCATTTTCCTTCACAAACCTGTTGCACATTTCCTTTATCAGTAGCATCCATTCACACAAACAAGCCCAAAACTGAAAGTCCTCTTTGAATCATGTTGATTTTTGTCTCCTTTCTGCTTCTCAGACCATTGTATATACTCAGTCCTAACTATCACTGCTCCAATTTGGCCCCATTTCATTTAGATCTCTGTAAAAGTCTCTGTCCTCATCTTCCTTTCTCCAATATTGCCTTCTTTAAATCCATCTTCCACAAAACTCTCCAAAGTTACCTTCTTAAAATGCAAGTCTGACCTGGGCACACTTCTGGTTAAAATCCTTTAGTGGGTTCTCTCTCATCTAAGATAAAAGTCCAAGCTTCTTTGGTATACCATAGCCACAGCAAGTTAACTAGTGATAATCTTTCTAGCCTCATCACTCACTTCATTTTTTTAAAAAATAACAATTCCCTGTAGTGTTATTTATATGTTTGTAGACCTTAACTTTTTCAAAGACTGAAAATCAAGCCTTATACTATATTCCTTCAGTGTTGAGTACAGGACTTCATAGGCAGTAGAAAAACTACATAAGAAAAACTATTATCAGAGATGGAAGGTATATTTGCCATAATTTATGCAAATAACTTAAAAACTGCTTTGCGCTGATAGGGAAAAGAATAACACGTAAACTGGGAAGGCATTCTAAGATGCATTTGAGCTACAATAAATTTCAAGTAAAGGAAGTATCACAAACATTATCAATTATCATGTCAGGTCATGTAACAGTATAGGAAGGAAGTGTGGGACTTTTATCTCATTTTCTCTGTGCCATTCGCCTTTGCTCACTGCCTGTCTAGCTACCGTCCAACTCATATTCAAGAAAGAAGGATTTTTTAAACTTATCCTGATAGCACAGTCTATGGCACCAAGGGTTAAAAGTGGGCAGGACTGCTGAGTATGAAAGGTTCAGCACCTATTTTTAGCATTTCTTGAACTTCTTGCTTCCTGGCTTCCTTTACTAAGCAGAGGCAGGCAAGGCCTAGCCTCCTGAGAAACTCACTTCCATGTAGCTAAGTACGTAGAACCAGTCTTGCGCTCATAATTTCTACTGTTCCTTCTTCTCATTTTGTCTTTAGTGTGGTTGGCCAAAAGGCAGTAAGATTCTAAGATTAGGATTTGGAACAGGTTCAATATATGCAAATGAATCAATGTGATATAACAAATTAACAAAATGAAGGATAAAAATTATATAAGCATCTCAATAGACACAGAAAAAACACTTGAAAAAATTCTATATCCACGTATGATAAAATTTTTCAACAAAGTGAATATAGAGGGAACACACCTCAACATAATAAAGGTCATATTTGACAAGCCCACAGCTAACATCATATTCCATAGTGAAAAGCCAAATGCTTTTCCTCTAAGATTAGGAAAGACAAAAATACCCACTCTTGCCACTTTTAGTCAACATAGCATTAGAAATCCTACTGACAGCAATTAGGCACAAAGGAAAAAAACAGGCAGAGATAAATAATTCAAATTTGGAAGGAAGAAGTAAAACTGTCATTATTTGCAGATGATGTGATATTATATACAGAAAACCCTAAAGACTCCACAAAAAAAAAAACAACTGTTAGAACTAACAAATAAATTCAGTAAAGTTGCAGAACACAAAATTAATATACAGAAATCTATAGTGTTTCTATACATTAACAATAAACTATCAGAAACAGAAATTAAGACAACTGCATCAAAAAGAATACAATTGCAACAGAAAGAATAAAATACATAGGAATAAATCAAACCAAGGAGTTAAAAGGCATGTACACTAAAAACTAGTAAGACACTGATGAAAGAAGTTGAAGAAGACATAAATGTGTGCTCATGGAGTAGAAGAATTACATGGTTAAAATGTCTATACTACCCAAAGCAATTGACAGACTAATGTCATTTCTATCAAAATTCCAGTGACACATTTCCCAGAACTAGAACAAAAATTTTCTAAAATTTGTATGAAACCACAAAAGACCCCAAATAGCCAAAGCAATCTTGAGAAAGAAGAACAAAGCTGGAGGTATCATGCTCCCTGATTTGAAACTCTATACAAAGTTATAATAATCAAAACAGTATGGTATTGGCATAAAAATGGACATAAGATCAATGGGACAGAATTGATCCCACAGAAATAAGCCCACACAGATATGGACAATTAATTTATAACAAAGGAGCCAAGAACATACACTAAATGGTGTTGGGAAAACTGGGCAGCCACATACAAAAGAATGAAACTAGATCACTACCTTTCATCATACGTAAAAATTAACTCATAATGGATTAAAGACTTAAATATAAAACATGAAATCATAAAATTCTCAGAAGAAAACATAGGTGGTAATATACTCCTTGGCATGGGGTCTTAGCAATGTGTGGATCTGACTCAAAAGGCAAGGGAAATAAAAGCAAAAATACAAGTGGTACTACATCAAACTACAAGGCATTTGCCCAGCAAAGGAATCCATCATCAAAACACAAATGCGACCTACTGAATGGGAGAAGATATTTGCAAATCATACATCTGATAAGGGGTCAATATCTAAAATATATAAAGAACTCATACAACCTAACAACAACAAAGCCAAACAACCTGACTGAAGAATGGGCAGAGCATCCGAATAGACGGGTTTTCAAAGAAGAAATACAAATGCCCACAGGCACAGGAGATGTTCCATATCATGAATTATTAGAGAAATGTAAATCAAAACCTCGCACCTGTTAGAATGACTCTTATCAAAAGGAAAAGAAAAAACTAGTCTTTTGGTGATGGAGAAGATGTGGAGAGAAGCAAATGCTCACACACTGCTAGTGGGAATGTAAACTGGCGTAGCCGCTACGGAAAATAGTATGGAGATCCTTCAAAAAAATTAAGAATAAAACTACCATATGATCTAGCTGTTACTCTTTTGAGCATTTATCCGAACAATATGAGAATAATTTGAAAAGATATGTGCACCCCTATGTTCATATGGAAATAATCTAAATGTCCATCAATGAATAAATGGATGAAACAGATGTAACATCCTCAATAGAGTAATACTCAACCATAAAAAAGAATAAAATCTTGCCATTTACAACAACATGGACAGACCTGAAAGATATTATGCTAAGTAAAATAATTTAGAAAAAGACAAATAATGTATGATTTTATTCGTATGCAGAATCTAAAGAAAACAAAACAAACTCAGACACAGACAGCAAACTGGTGGTCACCAGAGGGGAAGAGGACTGGGGGGGGATCAAAATGGGTGAAAGGATAAACAGTCTGGAGATGGACGGCAAGGAGATTTTCGGGGTCGATCACTTTGTAGTACATATATGGATGTTAAATTACAATGTTGTATACCTAAAACTTATATGAAGTTATATATCAATTTTATCTCAATAAAAAAAAGGATTTGGAGAAGACACGGGATGTATCACTTAGGTCCAAGCCTAAGCCCATCAGTCTCAGGTGCTGGTACCCTGATGCCCACTCTGTAAATTCCTGCGCTGGTAAGAGAGGGCAGCAAGTGGGGAGAGGGGACTGGCAGGACACGGTCTGAGCTTTCCTGAGTCCTTGGATACCTTATTCCAATTCTTAACAACTTGGAAGAACAGAGTATTCAATTTGTAAGGATTGTAAAGTATGCGAAGATAAGTGGTGGAAGGCTAGAAAACTAAGTTATGATTAGACTGATTACCAATTAAAGTAAATTTTATGTCTAGGTTCAAAAGAGTGATAGGTTCTTTGTTGGTTTGTTTTAAATCACAGGCAGGATAGAAAAAGCCAAGGGTCTAGTATATGGTAAATAATTAATAAATATTAAATCTGGCAGCAATATCTCAACTGACCTGGAAGCAGAAGAGACTAAAAAAAATCTGGAAAAAAGTTAACAGGCTATTGCAATAATGTAGTGTGAAGAAAAATTTTAAAAATTATTAAAAAGGATTAACTAATAAAAAGACAAAGGGAAACAATCATTTACTGAGGACCCTATGTGCCAGTATTTTTGCTAGTCATTAGTTTAATTAGTCTTCACAATTCTATACATGAAACACGATCGTTCACACTTTTAGATTAGGAAACCGAGGCACAGACACTGTGCAACTTACTCAAGGTCACATGGTTGGGAAGACACATGCAGGCTTCTGTCTGTAGTCAGGGGCCAAGCACACTCGATCCACACAACCCTGATTCTCAAGACTTGAAAGTCAACTGGATGAAGCAGGGCAACGCAGAGGACGGAGAAATATTAGAAAGTTTCTGAGTCAACAATTTCTAAAGCCGACTGTGTAGCAGGCCCTGATCAAAGTACTGTAGATATAAACTTCAATGTGACATAGTCTTTGCCTTGAAGGTATTTACAAGTGGCCGGATAATCATAGTATAAGATAAATTCGACCCTAAAAAGCAACAGGGAGGTCATGAGAAAAAGCAAGTTTATGTGCTTAAGAAATTTCCCAGGAAACTATAGGACTGTAATAGCTAGAAGTATTCAAATAATACTGAAATTAAGGATAACTACCACAGAGTCTCCAGAGTGTTCCTCAATGTCATTAAAAAGAAGGACTCTCCACAAATTAGTGATCATTAACTTAATTATAAGATATTATGCACTCATTTTATTCACCAATGCACTGTAGAGAGGATTTCCCTAAACATCTCTAATGTATCCACCAATGCCAGTCAAAATAAATCCTGCTCCTGCCCACTTTCCTCCTACTGGAACAAAAACACTCCTGTACATCTTGGAGAAGTTTAATTGGCTAGAATTATACTAATTGAAATTATCAAACTTCAAAACTCCAAACTTTCAGCATTTCCAACTCAGAACACAAAGAAAATAATTAATACAAGAACCATCTCAAGAGAAATCAAGTTATGGGCAAACTACCTAGAAGTCAAAAGCTAAATAGATTTAGTTCAACTTCAAATCTCTTTCACTCACTTACATGTAAACCCCAATATGCACAAACTCAGAAAATGGGTTCATCACTGAATTTTTCTTATGCTTTATGCCTTTTTATAATTCTCGTTATCTGTTATATAATTCACATGGGAGAAGCAGTCACTACACCCAGTTTATAAAATGAGAAGTGAGGGCAGTAAGGTCAAGCAACTTGACCTCAATAAGCTGTAGTTTTGGCAGGGCTGAAAGTAAATACAGGCATTCCTCATTTTATCATGCTTAACTCTACTGTACTTCACAAATACTTCTTTTTTTTAACAAATTGAAGGTAATACCCTCCACCAGTAAAAAGAATATGATTTGCTGCTGAAGGTTCAGATGATGGTTAGCAGTCTTTAGCAATAGTGCATTTTTAACTTAAGGTATGCACATTATGTTTTATATACAATGCTACTGTACAATTAAGAGACCACAGTAGAGTCTCTTTAATTATACAATAAACTTAACTTTTTATGTGCCCTCTGAAACTAAAAACCTTGTGTGACTTGCTTTATTGCGGTGGTCTGGAACCAAACTCGCAATATCTCTGAAGCATGCCTGTATAAAAGTATTAAAAATTCTGAAAGCAAAACTAAAGGCAGAAAAGATAAATCCCCTCCACTAAAGCAGAAGGCATTTATGAATATTCCCCATTTACCTTCAGCACCTGACACAGGCCCAAGCACATGGTGCAGCCTTGATAAACACTTTTCAGTGAATAAACAAAGGAATTAGAGAATGTCAGTGAATGATGGGTCTAATGAAATCAGTGGTATATTCCACTTCCCTACAAGGGATATTTTTTAAAGGGGCTATAAAGCAGTCCTAGTATTTTTTTAAGTAGCACAAAAAAACTAGCAGTCTACATAAACCCTAATATGACCTCTACTTAGTAGCATGTAAGAACACCACTGTTGGGGAACTACCAGTTTTAAGCTAAACTCAAAAAAATTTGGCACTGTTTAAGTTCAATGCACTAGCATTAAACACACACACACAAAACTGGAGATAATCTGACGTAACAGCTGTAAGAAAAATGCAGTTACTTCCCAAAAAAGTTTTTATTTTCAGAAATGTAACCATTCTTTGTATTTTACAATTCTTACAAGTTGGTATTATAACCCAAATGGGGGGAGGGATATGTATTCCAACCATGTTGTATTAACTATGAAAACATTTTTAAAATCCTTCTTTGGAATTTTAACATTGGCCTACAAAAATCAACTAGCTTTTAGAAAAACCTATCAAATAATACCACTGTAAAGAAAATGTGAATACACGCTGTTCCCCTCCCGCTCCTGCAACAGACCCTCCAGTGCGACAGTGCAGAAGCGCTCCTCAGACCCTCGGAGGCCGCCAGATCTGCAGGCTAAAACCCACGCTCTCCCCCGCAAAGGCCTTTTCCTCCACTCACCCTGCCCTGCAGGCAACACAGGCTGTGTATAAACGACAGCTTTGCTCTGTTACTACCGGGGAAATAAACAAAAGGAAAAGAATCTTCTCTTAAGAAGACCTAACAGTACCGGGTTTATTCATTCATTTTTAAATGTTTGCTGAGTTCCTATGATGTTGAATATGAGGTGCAAGGAACTGAGTCTCATGTGCTTGTAAATTTCCCTGTCACAGCTTCATAAAAATCCACATAAACCATAAAAAAATGCCAAAGGGCCCATGTACAGAGGTTATCACAGACTTTAAATCAAACAGCCTTGATTTGAGCTTTCTCTCCACTAATTAGCCAGTGGTTTGGGGCATGTCACTTAACTGTTCTACGCTGTTTTCTTTTCTAGATAATGGGGATGATGAGATTGTCTCTCTTAAAAAACATGCTGTGAAGATTAATAAAATAATGTATTTTCAGCATAGCACAGTATCTCGCCCATAGCAAGTGCTCAGTAAATGACGGCTGTCTGTGGCTTAGCTAAATAACATGATTATTGTATCCATTCATTGGCTGAAATGAGCACTTAGTACTGCAGGCACTCACAGGTTAGGCACTGAGAACACAGATAAAACCAAAACAGAAAGAGCCTGTCCTCTGGGAGCTTGCCATGTAGTACAGGAGTCATGTGCTACATAATCAGCTGATTGTAATGTATAAGTACCATAAAAGTTGTATTTTTTCTAACAGTTTTATTGAGGTATAATTAACACACAATAAACTCCACATGTATAAAGTGTACAGTTTAGTGAAATTTGACATCTGTGTTACCTCAATGATTTTAAACCCTACTGGACAACAGGATTACCTCATGTAGTCTACCACACACACACCTGTACCTGTTCTTTCAAAAATCATCTCTCCCACTAAACTGACCCCAATAAACACTGAAGAGTACAAGCAAATCTGGAATTAACTACTTTTCTAAGATTTTCCTTCCCAAACACCACATATCAAATACTATTTCCCTATTGTTCAAGAAGACTTTACATGCCCATTGAGTATTTCATACTGACCACTATTTTTATTGTCAGAACAGAAAGAGAAATGCTTTGTGCTTCTCACATCAAGCAAACAAAACCAAGATGAGTAATCTTGAATCAATCATCAAAGAAGACTCTCCGGATAGCTCTGTGTACACATATATATGCATTACCATTTTTTAAAATCCAATATGAGAGACACATCTGTGTTGCTTGTCAGAAAATGGTGAAATTCTTTTTGAGAAACTGTTCTATAGGTGTTCTAGGATACAAGATACTGTTTCTATGAAGACTGACCATTCTCCAACTGAGTGGTCAAGCACACAGCTCAAAGGTGTGAGCTTCTGGTGCGGAACCAGTGCAGGTGGCAAGGCAAGCAACTCCCTCCACCAGATTATTAGGTAATTAATTTCAGGATGTGAAAATCAGATTAAAAGTTCTCTTTCATTTCAATATTAAAGTTTTTATGTTTCTAGTTAGTCTAGTGTATCACAATGAAATAACCTGTCTCAAACACCAAGTACAATGGTTGCCACATAGTAGGCACCTCAATAAAGCAGCCATTAGAGTAACATCCGTGGTAGAAGAGCAGCTCAAGGCAAAGATATCACATAGTCATAGTCCAGCTTCCTTAGACAACGGGTCCCTTCCTTGATTACAGTGAATCCCACACTGTCTATCAGTCATCCTCAAAACTGCACATGTCCTGTACTGAATATCTACCATGTGGTTAGTACTGAACAGACTTTTTAAGGATGAGTAAGATAGGACAGTTCTAACTCAATATTTATTAAACATTCTAAATTTCTTTAATTTAAATAGAAGAGAATGACACGTGCAACACACTCATACTAACTCTGTACTACTCCAAATGCAATCTGTCGACTAGTAGGGTTAAGTCTGAGACTTGTGAAAATAATAAGATATACAATAAAATGTGACATTACACAAGCTTCAGCCAATGTTCCTATTACCCTCAAAGCAGCCTTGATATTTCAGTTCCTAGGTGTTCTTCACTCAGAACATTTTTGAAAGTCTTCAATAACATTCTAAATAATGACTACATCCATTCATTGTACACCTACTATGCACCAGACGCTGTTATGACAAATTCTATAGGCAACTGGCTGAGAACATTAATCACATAGAGGACAGCAAAAATAAGCCTTTCTTTGGCAATAAAATATCTGCTATTTAGACTTTTGCTTTAATCACTTATCTAAAAGCTGACATTGACATTGTACTTGTTATTGAAGACTCAAAGAGTGAATAAATCATATAAGCACAACTACAACACAAATGAGCCACCTGAAAACAACTTGTACTTTTGCTGACTTCATGGCTGCATCCTCAGCAGAAACACAGAGTGAAATTAAATTACATTGCCGATAAAAGTTTTATGTTCCTAGGCATAGATGAAATGGTGCATTTGCCAAAACCTGCTAACACTGCTTACGTGATTATTAATGGTAACAGGGATGTATATGAACAGCATCAAACAAGTAACTGGGAGAGAAAAACACATACACACGCATTCCATATGAAATCCTAGAATTAAATGCTGACACCCAAAAGGCAGGCAGGTTAAGTGACTGCAGCAGATGAAAATGTTTCAAAGCCAGTTATTTCCTGTTGAAAATTCCTTACATTCCATGACGAAATCCTAAAGGCCACAGCAGCATTACGATCTCGGATTCTGCTGATGCACAGAAAGAGAACTGCACTTGCTAGGTGGTGCTGTCAGCAGAAGCCCTGGCCGGAACACAGTTACAGTCCTAACGCAAAGTAAAGTGTCTGGGAGGCAATTCACACGTTTCCAAAGAGTGACCTTGAGCCCCTTCTAAAGGTGCCCTGACTAGTCTTGCTGGGCTCCTATAGCCCACTCACAAGATTCACCAAGAATTTGTTATTTTAGGACTTTAATTCGACAGTAAGATGAAACTACCGTGATACTCTCTGGTCCTCATGGTGATCACTAGTATTTACTGAGAACAAGTAAATGTCCTTGGCATTCAAGTACGAAAACTATGTTTTAACCCGCAATTTACATTTTGACTAAGAATCTCTAAAACACTCAATAACATCCACATGTAATTGAGAATGCCCTACTTTTTTGGATCTCAAATTCCACTAAAAAGTGTGGGGGAGGGGAGGAGAGCTTGCTAAAGAAATGGGAAACAAAAAGGCACCTTTAAGTAAAACACCATTCATATAGCTCACGATGACATTAAATCACCATCAATACCTGGTGCTTGTCTCTGCAACCTCATTAACAAATAATCCTTTTAAAACTGGAGCCACTGACAGGTTTCCAGACATGCAAAACTGGGTACCTGGCAATTCTCTTGCCAGAGAGAATTCAGTACAATCACAGGGAAGCAGTAGTCAGCCTTGCAGTTGATCTACAGCCCGTAAAGGAAATCAGAATGCACAGCCCAGCTTCTACCGACGGCTACCCAGCTCTCACTCAAAACATTTTGAGTCCCAGAGTAGATTCAACACGGTAGCCTCTGAATATATTGAGCAACTTGTATCTTGTTGAAATTGACCCTGAATGGTATATACAGCTATTATTTATGATTGCCTATGCTTCTTCACCATAGTTTGCATCTGATTGAGAAGGAAGCAATTCTAAAAACCAAATTCATTTCAAGGAAAATTCGTATCTTCAGATAGTACGTGTGTGTGGGTGCATGTGCACTCATACCCACACCCATGCATGTGTACACACATCCATGCCTCAGATCACATACCCAAACTTTATCCTTCCATATCCCAAACAATTTTAAATTCTGTTGATTCAGTTCGGGTATAGGTAGTTTGTTTGTCTCATTTAAATGATGGAGTAATATTATTCAAAAACAAGTTCTAACAATGGCTTGTAATAAACTCTTCACTGAGGTTAATGATGCCTAGTCCTATGGAATACTGATGAGGCAGAATTGCCTAAGAAGCACTTGGTATAAAAAGAAATAGAATCAAGTGCCAAAACAAGGTCAATCCCCTGTGCCCTATCTTGTCCCACTGAGAATCAACTAAATTAGCTATTTGGAATGTTGATTCTCAAAAGAATGTACCTTGATATCTAAAAACTGACAGTTCTGTATTTTACCTTTAAATCTGACAAAGTTTCCTGTTTTCTATCTTCTCTTCAAGAAAAAAGATTACTAAGTACAATTCCCACAGGCCTCAAGAGTACTGAGACCTAGTCAACAAAAACAATTTTAATTAACAAATTTGTAGGTTAGTTGGTAGGAAATCTACTTAAAACTATTTTATGAAAATGCCTGGAGGATAATAGTACAATAGTAGTGTTGTTGTTTTTTTAAGTATCTCTGTAACACAGTCCTCCATGTCTATGCAGATCTTGGCAGAGACAGATGGCCTGAGCCTCTATTTAACAATGAATGATTAAAGCAAAGCGAAAGAGGCAAAGATACTACGTAATCCCTCCTCACAAATAAACACCAATAAAGCTACAACCCCAAAGGAACAGTCCTCATTCCTTAAATGTGTACCAGTAACATCGCCACTTTTGCAAATCCAAAGCAAATATTCATTTTATTAGACAGCTACACAGTGTTTCTTAGCCAGAAAATGTGGCTCAGCTGATCTTTCTTTCAACAATCAAGCACCTACTAGGTGCTAGGTGGCAGGTACACAGAGTAAAGCTGTCATCTGTTAAAGGATCAGACCTTCATGCTTACCTCAGTCACTGATTTCTTCAAGTCCCACCAACAGAAAAATCAGACAGATATGCCCGGCCCAAATAAATCTTCCCTTAAGGACGAATGGTACGAGCCAGAGCTCAGGGTCTTCTGTCTCTTGTCACTGCACTCATCGGTCTTTGGGCCCCACAGAGCAAACCTGGCATGAGTTCCATGACCAGCAGGATGTGCCACAGCTAGTGCCAAAATGCCGCATGCATCCGCGCACCAGTGACCTTAAACGGAGGTCATCATTACCATCTCCTACCGGTTTTCGACAGTTGGCTGCTGTTCTCTGAATGTCACAACCCTCTAAATTCTACTGAATCATTCAACCTGTGGACCAAGTGTGATTAGGAGTGCTCCAGGTGATGACTTTTCAATATTAAAGAAAACAGTTCCTTCTCTTCTTACAAGAAATGTGTTAAGAAAGATTCAGAACCCCTGGACAGTGATAGATTTGTTTATTTGCCAAGTCCATTTTAGGGTAATTTTCCTTTTTAAGTAGCAATCTGGATGACTAAGTTAACAATAATGAAAAGAATAAGATGAATGCATGCAAAAGCACAATACAGGAGGTTTAAGATAAACAGAAATTTGTTTCCTTCATTTTAAGGTCCAGTGATCAGTTCAACCAGGAAAGGCTGAAGAATGTACTTCATTCCCTAATGGAAAAGGCTCATATTCTTTGAAAAATCTAATATTTTTACTGGGGCCTGAGTCAGATAATACTGGAATTACTTCTTCTTACAATTATGAATATATCTGTAATTCTTCCCAGCGAAATTTAAGATATGTTCATTCTTATTCTGGCAATGAGTGTGTCGGTCTCAAAATCAACAGTTCCTAAAATATCTGCTTCTCTAAACTCTTCTTAGGCCAAGTTTTCCTTTCAAAAGTGACCTAACATTTATGCTTACATCTATCATTATAGCTCTTTTATACTTGAAACCCTCCCAATTAACATGCTCTTGTATCTTTCTTTCATTCCTTCCTTTTCTTTTTAAGTAAACATTTGCTTATTCCTGTATTCTGAATGGAAACATCTGGACTTGACCTGGTAGAAGCATGTATTCATCTTAATCATAAATGTCACCATTTGAAAAGTCCCCCAAGCATTTCCTATAGTGGAGTACAACACAAAGCAAGAGGGAGGAAGGGGAGGAAGAGAGGGAAGAGAAGGAGGAGGAAGCAGAGAAGGATGAAGAGGAAAAAGAAGCCTTTTACTTGACTTGTGTGGTAAGGGTCAGGCTCACCCTGGCAACACACTTCTGACGTAATATGTGGGTGTCTATGATGCTGCTAGAATCCTGTCACCCACCATCAGTACTACCTACTTAGGCCGATGAGAATTTCAACTCACCATTTCTCTTCTACATTTGGCAGCATATCACTCTCTACTCTTGAAAATTTTGAATAGCACCATATACCAATCAATCAATATACTATATATATAAATAAATACCCAAAGTAGTAAAATATCCAATTCAGCCCTTATATCAATTGAACAACCGTTCATTGATATGCCGTTTCATTGAACAACCGTTTCATTAGTATTTACTTACCTGCACCTGGATTTTAATTTGAAAAAGAAAACAATGGTAAAAAGACAATTCTTTAACAGTTTTTAGCTGTAGCTACTTGTAGATGTTGACAGCCTTGACTGAACAATGAGTGCTCTCCATTCTCTCTGGAAAACACACTGACTGATGCTCAGGGTGGTCTCAGCAGTCACACAGGTGAGCTTCTCTAGTATGGCCAGAATGCTGGTCCCACCAGCTCAGGGGCATGTTTACCGTGAGCTCATTGGGTTTGTTCCTAAATCTGTTTGTTCCAGTTATAATAATGGAAATGCAAAATGTAATTAAGCAGATGATACTATTTAAACCAATGAAATATAAGTGTAAAAAGAAAGTGACCCATCATTTCTATTAAAATTAAGCAGAGACTTCCGGCCAAGATGGGGGTATAGGTAGACACACTGTACCTCTTCACACAACCAAAAGAGGAAAAACAACAATTTTAAAAAACAAAAACAGCCAGATCTGACAGAAAACTGAACTGAGTGGAAGTCCGACAACCAAGGAGTTAAAGAAGACACGTTCATCCAGACCCGTAAGGGAGTCGGAACCGGGTGGAGCACTCGGCAAGATGTGGTTTGTGGAGCGGTAGCAGCAACGCTCCAGCTGCCAGGAGAGGCCCATGGCAGGCGCACTCAGTGAAACCGGGACTGAGACTGGTAGGCTGGGCGGTCCCTCATTCTTGTGCAGATGAACTGAAAGGAAAAGATGGGGAGCAGAACAGACCACGCGGCCCACCAACACAGGGAAATAAAGCCTCAAACCACCAACTGGCTACACCTGTGGGGGCTGAGGCGGCAGCGGGAGGAACTCCCCGCCTCAGGAGGGTTGGTTGGGGAGACCCGCCCACTCACCCCGGAGCCAGCAAAGAAGGGCCCAACTTGCTTGTGGGTGGCTGGGGAGGTGCGGAGAAATGAGCAAGCGCCATTGTTCTCTCAAGCCCCGCTCCCACAGACAGCGTCACAACACAACAACATGGGTTACCCCACCCTGGTGAACACCTAAGGCTCCGCCCCTTAAAGTAACAGGCGCACCGAGAAAAAAATGGCCCAAATGAAAGAACACATCAAAGCTCCAGAAAAAATACAACTAAGTGACGAAGAGATAGCCAACCTATCAGATGAACAGTTCAAAACACTGGTAGTCAGGATGCTCACAGGATTCAAAGAAAGATTGTCGCAATTACTGAAACAAATGAAGGATAATATAAAGGAAATGAGCAGAAATCAGCAGGGAATCAATAGGGATGAAAAGGAAACTGGGACTCAAATCAACGGAGTGGACCAGCAGAAAGAAAAAAACATCCAACCAGAAAAGAATGAAGAAACAAGAATTCAAAAAACTGAGGAGAGGCTTAGGAACCTCCAGGACATCTTTAAACATCCCAACATCTGAGTCATAGGGGTGCCAGAAGGAGAAGAGGAAGACCAAGGGATTGAAAACTTATT